>JARYHS010013630.1:91478375-91500111 GCA_031002005.1 Vandiemenella viatica
CGCTGTGTCAGGCACCGTGCACCATCACCTGAACCAACGGGACTAGCTAACTTTACCACAAGACGATGTGAATAAAGCGAAAATAGTAATAGGGAAAACAGAACAGAGTATGAATCATTAGTAGTGATCTTTTGCTGAAGTTCCACGTCATAGTATCTGGTGCTGTAACCAGACAGAACTATGTTTGTTTGTTATCAAGCTGTGAAAGCTACGAGTTGAGCAGTAGACAGCAGGCTGCACGCGGTAATGAAGAAGGCGACAGCCGCCGTAATGCAGTAATATGTTCTCGAGCCGAGCCATTGACACGTAGCGTGGCGCCGCGCTCCGGAGATTACGTCGAGGAGGAGAGGGGTGGTATCTGAGGAGCTGCCTGGGGGGAGGGGCGGGGGGGGGCGCTTATCTGGCGCCGGCGTCGACGGTGGCGCCCTCCCACCGCGACGTCGCGTCACCCGCCGCCGCTGGCGTCGCCAGCGTCGCTGCTCTGACGTCACGTCCAAAGGCAGAGCCGAAACAGGAAATACGGCCGGAGATGAAACTGCTCACGTAATTTCCGGCGGCGCAACGAAATATCAAAAGACGTACGAAACGCGGGGAGGCCTTGGCTGCCGACGACGCCGTGCTTTATGCACGGAGGTTGAGGGGGGGAGGCGTTAGGCGGGCTAAATGTGAATCGTATCTGAAATATGAAAATACATCGGTTACGGCGTTGCTGCCGAGATAACAGGTCGAACCTGCCGTGAATAGAGGGCGCCGGCGGAAGTTTTATTTCAACAAGAAAAGTCGTTTGTTCGCGTGAAATATTGTCAACTTCGAAACTTTTTTCTGAAGCCTTTTGTGTTTACCCCTGAAGGGAATGGTTTAAGCTTAGGCTTCTGATTTTTTTGGTAACTCCAACTTTTCAGTGGCCCACTTTTAAATCATCTTTATTTATTACATTATTAGAAAGATTTTAGACAGAAAATTTTATTGAAATCACCTTTAAATACGCTATGCAATAGATATTCTTTCCTTAAAATCATGTAACTTTCTAATGGTTTTAACACCTTAAATGCTATTTTTCATTACTCTAATTAAACTAAGAAGCAAAGAAAATTTCTCAAAGACCCAGTAAACGCCGTTCCCTTGTAACACTTTGTTGTTACTGACTCTATTCTCCTGTTGACCAGTTTCACTCAACATAGTGGAGTAACTATTTTTTTCCCAGGCCCAATGTTACAAGACAGTCGTTCACCTGGTAAGTAAGCGGTCTGGTTGGTCCCTGTTTAAGGCGTCCGACTGGAGGTCGAAAGGTCTCCTGTTCGAATTCCAATCTCAGCGGTGATTTTTGGGGGCCCTTAACTGGTAATTATGACCACACAAGCATTTACCCCTTTTCCATAAACACAAGATAAAACCACTGTTGGTGCTCGGTTAGCAGCCGTTTCTTCCCACAACGCTTGCTATGAAGCATTTGCCAACGTCACATGCGTAACCGACATTTTGTCTCTTACCTTTGCGTAACTTACTACAATGATCTCTAGGCAATCAACAAGTTATCATTCCATCCACCGCCTTATTAACAGATATCTTGACAATGTCCGCAATAACATCTAGAACATGGAAAAGTTCAGTTATTCCGGAGTCAGTGGTTGAGAGACAGTTTCAATCAGCCTTCATCAGAGAGTCAAATGAAGCAACAGTTTTCTCACTTGAGAAAACAGGATATGCTGTAGTGCAAGGGCCTGGCATTACGAAGGACGCGGATTCGAAACCTCGTCCGTTCATTCAGATTCTGGTTTTCCATGGCTTTCCGAAATCACTCCATGCGAATGCCACGATGGTTCCTGCAAAAAGGCCACGGCCAGATTCCTTCCCCTTCCTTGTCACCAATGACCTCGACGTAGACGAGACATAAAGCCTGTAGGGAAAAAAGAAATAGGATAATATATTCCTAATTATATGAAAATTAGCATAGTAAAATAAAACGAACAGGAAATAAAAAAAATCACGTTGTTCGTGCTCAAAATTACATAAGAACGGTTTTGTCTATGTTTCCTTGCACGCTCTCTTCTTCTGAACACCTCGCAGATGTCCGAACTAGGTCGGTATAACAGCCAACAGACCAGCCTTTATAGGAGATTTTATTTTAAGAACTATGTGTAGCAAGATGGGAGTTAATTAATTGTGGATCTGTATATTTTTTGTCTTGTGATTAGTTGTGAATTTGTGTATATGCGTCATGCAAAAGAACCTTCTTTTATGGACAAAAACCGTGTAAATGTGATGTAATACGATCAAGGACAGTATTATGCGAAACATTAATTAAAAGTTTATAATTGTAAGTAATGATGTGAGCTACAATATTTGGAGGACAATTTTCGACGATTTGGACTGGTTGATAATTTTGTGTGTAAATGAATTTAAATAGTATTATCTTTAATTTCAAGATGTTTTCTAATGTTTGTGAGTGATTTTGTACAATTTGTAATTATTTTTGTGTGGATTTATTTGTTAAGGTATTGTTAGATTTTCAGAAACGTCTGTCGGGACCCTCTGAATGATTCTGGGTGTTTCTAAAACGTCTATATAAACGCGCAGCAGGGACGAGTAGAGCTAGCGGTGAGTTAGTTGAAAGTTGAGTTGTCGGTCAGTAGTTTTCGAAGGTGTGTGAGTTTTAATCGCTGGAACGTTTGTATATGTTTGTACTTAGTATTTTTGGATCGAGCCTTTTATTATATAGCACACGGGAAAATAAGCATAAGTGGAAAGTGATTCGTCGGATCTGTTATTTAAAGCAACCAAATACTTATCATGGCTTCAGCGACAGGACTGAACAGCAAGATATAGTAATTACCAACAGCGGGTTACCATTGAGGATGTTTAATCCTCGATGGCAGCGCCCGGGAAGATGAACTAGGATGGTTTACCCTTTCCTTCCCCAGAGTGACAGTATTCGTAAGTGTAGATGTGTGTGTGTGCAGTGAAGATTGTAATTTGTGGCGTGGATGAGATGTGAAAGAATAAAGACAGTGAAACAAGGTGGGGGAGTCTATTCTCCCGAAAGAAACCAAGCAGACCGACAGGATGAATGTGCCCATCCGATGGATTGTCCCTTAAACAGCATCGCATGACCTCACTCCATATACACTGCGAGAGGTTTGGGATTTAAACAGAAGTTTGTTGACCAATCAAGTGATTAGGAATTGTGCACCACCACCTCTCCTAGCCTGCCGGTCAAGTCCTGATGATGAAAATTTCTTCCACTACCAGAACTCGAACCAGGTAACGTCGTATCCGTGCCGGACAGCATCACTGAGCCGATGGGACGAGCTGTACGCTCTCTACTCAAATACATTCATTTCAGGTAAGATGTAATTACGTTTTTATTTTTGACTGTAAATGCGTTGGACCAACGCTTTTGTCGTCTGTTAGGTGGTACACGTTGCTGATTTAATGTCAAAAATGATCTACAGTCACGAGGCAAGCCGATGGGATATGGTGCGTTACAAACTCTACGTAACAGGACCATTAGAAGGATGCAAATTTTCTTAAGAATTTATTTTACGTTTAAATTTTGAATTATAAGCGGGAGTAACTCATCCAAAAATCTTTTACTAGATGTTATCAAAGAGTATATGTACTAAAAACTAAAATACAAACTAAAACACATTTAAAACTATATTTCACGTTTTTTCTACAGAAATCTCTAAGCAGTCATGAGAAGACTTTTGCGTACTGTTGCCTAAACATTTATTTGTGTAACAGACACCAAGAAAATAATCGCAGTTTCTGTATTTTGAGTCAGTTTCACTTCCATTGATTTATTTACAATAAATTCTATAATTAATCTTCAAAGTGACCAACTACAGACATCGAGCATAAATTTGGATCAGATCAGTCATACATAAAGACCTTTTTATATTAAGCGTCTAGTAAAATCCCATTCATTACTTGAGTTACTGTCTTTTGTAGCCTTCAGTGTCTTCCACTTCAAAGAAATATTTAAAAAAAAAAATGCAATTCAAGGATTAGAGTAACATTGATACACAAAGGAATAAAACAGCTAAAATACGTGTAGTTATAATATGCAATATCGTAGTATTAACGATAGTTTTTAAGAGGAAGTAAAAGGACTTACCAAGCTCTTCTGCTACATTCATCATTTTTTTTTGGTTGAAAATTCCTAAATTTTGTATTCGTAAAATCTTTGCACATTGTAAAAATTATTCCGAAGAACAATATTTAAGTCAATAAACCACCACAGGTGTACCACTATTAAAATATTTGGTTCCGCAAGGACAAGTTCTGATTGCGATACAACTGAATGTGAATAATAGGTTTACGTGTTTGTAAATATGTATGCAGTTGCGGGTTTCACTTAAATTTTCGATGGAATTTGCCGCAGCCTCTTTTCAGACAGTCTTTTCGTGACCGTAAGCTGTTAAATTAACGAGATAACGTCTCACACAACTGAACTTACGGCTTTAGTCGAAGGACGAATTTTATATTAAGTTGGTCAACTATCCTCTAAGCTTGAATACATTGAACTCTACAGGACATGAACAGTTAACGGCACCTTAAGTACCTTTCAGATTTTAATACGATTAAAAATTCAAAGTAAAATTCATAAATGTAAAATCTGTTTGATTAATGTAGTTTAATTATACACAGAAAAAATTGAGTGAAACCGATGTATCTTGTTGAGAAAATGGGTAGAAGTCTCCGAAATCTACAGCTGGGAATAGCGTAACATTTGTCTTTTTTATTTATTTATTTTTAAATAAGGCTTTACCGATCGTCGAAATCATTAGATCAGGGCGAAGATAATAGCCAAGGAAGTGGAGGGAATTCGGCTACCACCTTTAGAAGAAACCATTTCGGCATTCACGCAAGTGATCTCGCGAAAATATGGAAAACCGAAATGTGAACAGTGCGATTTTTCTGTGGGGGTCAGCTAAATATTACTATGCTAATATGTTTTACGATACCCTATCAGATGTAGAGCAACAGCGTTCTGGTTCAATTATTGAAATTTATGATGGTAATAGCAGGATTAAGCGTAAACTTTTTGTTTATCTTTGGAGTAATTATACGAGTACAATTTTCAACAGTTTAAGCATAAATTTAGAACTAATTTTTAGACTGCAAAGTCCAGGAAGCTCGAGTTTAACAATGTAGCGCACAGTATCAATTTTCGTTCTTGTCAATTTCTCATTAACAGAACTATCACATTTATAAAAATTTATCGCCAGTTTAAACTATAAACTATGATTTTCATAAATCTGGTTTTCCAACAACACAAAGGTGTGCTTCTTTTATGTTAGTTCTAAACGTGAGTGTATTTATCAGTCATTATTATAGCTCATTACGATCATCATTGTCAAAAGTTTCTGCAATCTGGCCAGGTCTACTAGAACAGAGTCGTTTCCAGAAAATCAGGATTGTGTATCATAGACCTCCATTGTCGGACGGAGCCCGCACAAATTTTCGCGGATCCACAATTCGTAAAATGATGCGATAACTTTGTTTGCGTGACATTGTCGCTCCGTCGTTGCTTTCCGCGCCGATACGGGCTCGGTCGGTTGCGTTGTCCTCCCTGCCAGTACTCACTCATCTAGGTGAAATATAATTGACGTCAACAAATACGAGTTTCGTCGTCCGTCGTGTTCTGTAAGTAATTAGAGTGAATTTTACGTTTGTTTTTGTTGTGTATATTACTATAATTTTAATTATGTTTTGTATTTAGTGCAATTTTCTAGCTGTTGACTACGGTGGACCAAGTAATAATACTCGTAAAATTCTAACATCATTATATATTAATTAATGTTTGCACAGTCAGTTTATTTATCTCTTAACATTATTTTTTATTATAAAACAGTGATGTAAATGAAATGCTATTTGCTTCTATGTAATTAGTTTGCTTGATTAGTTTAATTAACATAGTATAATGTCTAAAACAATTGCAAGCTCAGTTATTTTTTATTATGTTGCCAGTCACGTGATGCTGGTAGACCTTTTTCGACCGTTTGCTATATATGCAGTTCTTAAAAACTGAGAGATGAAACAATCAATATTAGTTGTATGTTACGATCCTTCTTCCAATCCAAAGGAGTTCGATTAATTTACGAAATGTTTCCATTTTTTTGAGACACAATATGATTTTCTATTTTTACTTCAAGTGACTGCTTAGTTGATATACAGATTATTTTTGAAACTTATGTGATTTCTGTAGGACATGTTACGTGACTAAACACTGAATACTTGAGATATCGTAACTAGTGGAATTATGTTTAAACGAAAATGCAAGAGTACAACATTACTTTGATGTGTAAGAGATTAATTAATAGTAGCAGTTTCAAAAGTTTACTTGAGAGAGGCTAAACATTTATAATGCTACTTTGTTAGTTAAAATATCGTTAACTGCTAATTTTTACTGCTTAACATTGAAGTTGATTTATTAAGTAATCAAATAAAGGTTTATTATTTAACATGATAACACTTTAAAGAGTATGCTGGATCCAATGGGGTTGAAGCCAATTCAGCAAATGTTATTTATTTATTTGTTTATTTAATGGCTTTTAGCCTTATCGGCCAAATAGCCAGCCTTTACAAAAGTTTTCATTGATGTGTACAATAGAATTTTAAATTAATTATTAGAGTAATACATGAATTTTAACAGTTCAACTAAGACACTTATGAACTACAAGTCATGCGTTAAAATTGATCATTATACAATTGAAAAAGCTCCTAGATGTAGATACACAGTAAACAATGCAAAAGAATGTACTGTAAATGGGTCTAAAGAGAAGATTTAAAGAAGTTTAAAGGCTCCAATTTCATAATACGTATAAGAAAAACGCAAATAAATATATTTCCATTTTTAAAATATCTCATTAACGTCTTGTTCTGCGGGACTGAAAACTGTTCGGGATTGGAATCTTTATTCCGGAGTTTCCTTTCTTCCACCATTCCTCTTCTTCCATTACATTCCAGTTTGCTCCTCTTTTTTGACTACTTACTTAATTCACTTATCCCGTCGACTTCTTGAGGCCTCTTTCCTTCCAGTTTCAGTTTACGAATTTCTTTGGCAAACTTTTTTCACTGATCCTCTTCATGAGTCATGATATTTCAGTTGTATCGTGTACATGATTCTCTTTAACTGCGTTTCTCACAGTTCATTCCCCAATTTCTCCAATCTTGTTTCATTAATCCTGCTCCTCAAAAACTTCATTTCTGTGGCCTGAAGTCTTCTAATATCTATTTCTTTCATAAATTTCTTAAGAAATTATTAAATAAAAATAAGTCAGTTAAGAAATGTACGAAAACATTTTGAGATTTCATTCATACACTTTATGAATGTGAAGTTTAGTCAACAATACCAGTATTCCAGATAACAATTTTCATGTCACTTATACGTCAAACATTCGTGTTTTCACGCGTTGCCAGTCACTTAAATAATAAGCTGGACGTTTGGTTGGATCCTCCCGAAGGAGGCATACTAAGCGGTTGTGTCAGAGCCAGGACCACCAGTTCCTTTCTTCTGGGATCTACAGTTCAACGTGGAATCCGAATCACGGCAAGTCCTGTCGCAGCTCATATGATCAAACATTACTCTTAAAAATGTCTGTCGCCAGTCATTTACTAAACTGAAAATAATCGGAACGACGTTATGAGGTCAGGACCTCCATTCTAATATTTTAATATACCTGAAATATAATTCACCTCCCTTTTTTTATTTATCTCACATTTATACAGCCTAATATCTAAATACTAAATTAGGGCCTTTTACATTCATTTGTTTATTATTGATAAAAGGTTCCGCCATCGTGTGTCGCTGGTTTCATTACTAATTAATCTGGCCTCTCAGCTGTGTGGCGGGTAGCCTCCACAGTCTCCCGTCCCCTCGAGGTGGCAGGCCAAACCCGTCTTCTGGCGAAACCATGTTAACACTTTACAGTGTAAGAAAATTCTGTGTAAGGAAATAGCGAATTATTCCAATTCACTTAGTTCATTGGTAACTGTTATGTAATGCTGAATTATTAAATATTATGATAGTAAACATGACAGATGAGTCAGTTAGTAGATGAATAACAATATTTACTTTGATAGTTATTTGACGAATACAGTGCGAGCTTACAGTTGTTGGTTGGTTAGAGAATTTATGATCACATTACATTAACATTCTTTTAGTGGATACATTACACAATTGGGCTACACTACGTACCAAAGCTACATCAGGTTGTATTACAATGAATTTCTAACAACAATTTTTAACATACAGATACACAGACACACCCACCTATATTGCGTACTTCTGGATTTGAAGTTTTAGTGCATTGTGAACATCTACTGGGATTTAAAATCTTATTATGTTTCAGCTCCTTAGAATCCTTAACAATTTGTATCATCCTTGATCATGAACATTACATGGGTTCCTATTTTGACAGTTTCTACATGCATACACTAATATTACCTGCTTCGTTTCCACAGCCTTGAACCAGTTCGTGTGTTACCAAGTTCCATTACTATTAATTTGAGACGTTTTTTTAAACGGTATATTTTTTTTTTTTTTTTTTAAAATATACATTAAAGTGACGGTAACATTTCATACCTCTCCTCGAGGCCATTGAACAATTTTAACCTCCCTTATCGCGAACTCCTTACTCTTGCTTACAAAAACTTACAGAAATGATGTAATGAAAGAAAGTAGTATCAAGGTAACCGAAAATGGTTTTGCCAATCGACACGTCCTGTTTCACGGTGGCTGAACGTTTCGCAAGGCTTCGTTGCCACAAGCTGGGCCATTGTGTCGTGTTGCAAAACTGTTTGCAGTGAGAGAAGTCCCTCCATTGTTAGCCCCCGACGCTATTAGTTGAGACGTCGGCGAGCGGCGGCGAAGCAAAAATAGGACACTTCCGCGCGTTTCTTCACATGCAAATACTAAAGCAGACAGGCCGGCGAGGGGATAGCCGCTTCGGACACTGCCGTGATAAATTAGTTGTATGAACAGGAGGCAAACAGGTAATATGCATTCACCATTAATCTGGTGTACTATCTGCATTCAGAAGTTTAATTTATAGAGGCCGCGCAGATGCGCGTGAAATACGGCTCATTATCATACCAGTGATAGCTGTGCGCTCTGTTTATTACGCAGCCATTTGTTGGCGGCGCGCTGCCGCGCTAAATTGCACGTTAACGATTCCATCATTAGCAGATTTTCATTCGGCAATAAAAGTGTTGTTGAGTGTTCTGTACAAATGGGTTGCGATTGACTGGCGGTGCGAACCTGGCTTGCAATCAGGTATCTGCAAAATGGACTGCACCGCCACATTTTTTGTTTGTTTGTCCCATTAGAAAAACGTGTTCCTTTCGTTTAATGAAACAAGTGCTTTATCCTTTTATGTTAGTAAGGTTCCTACGTGACGTAGTTTTATAGCCACTAGAATTATCCCCGTTGAAGAAGCAACAAAGACGAAATAAATGTGTAAATAAAAAAATAAAATGGAATGATGATGAATTAATAACAAATTAATGGTGATAATTAAGAACAGTGGATGTCTAAACTTTTTAAAGCTACTAAGCTCTCATTAAATATATTATATTTAATGACAGAGTGTAATTATAATCCATTAACGAGAAATTATAGAAGGACAAAACCAAAATGGAGGTTGAGTAAACTTTATTGGGAGTCCAGCCATCATATTAAATTGCAATTTTCGTTTTTCACCAGAACATAAAAATAGGTATTAGAAATGACAGAAATTGTGTAATATTGAAGTAATCATGTAAAGAATACTTTCTGGCTTCTTATTACTCAATAGCTAAAAGTGAGTTGCGGTCAACGGAACCTAAAGCTACCCCATGATACATTAAGAACACTCGAACAATAACTACTCATTAAATTCTGTAACAGAATTATTTTAATATGATATTTATCATTTCTGACAATCGTTAGATACCACAAACTAAAACTGAATATCGAAGTGAAATGATATGCTTTGTTGGAGGATGCGTCTAAAAAGAATCGGAAGCCAAACATGATTGCTGATGCCTTTGAGAATCAAAATATCAAGTTCAGTTAGAGGACAGTTGTTTCCTCAATTCCATGTTTTAGTTCAATTAATTTCTTCGGTGAACGTGACGTATTTAGTACTTCTCTCAGTTAATTAATCAATTAATGTCAGAAAGTAAGTTTGAATAGTAATCCGATGTCGCATTTTTTATGGCAGATAATTGAAGAAATTTTATTATGGTTTCTGTATATTCGGATATTAAATCAAATATTTGCAAGAATTTATGCTGATGTAGCTACCAAGTTCATTTTGTTTAGATGTATTTCACTTGCTGGAAATTGCTGTTAGCAGATAAGTAAATAGTGATACAAATCGTGAAGTGATCGTTGAGGATGGTTTGTCTCACCCTGAAGGAAATGATAATTTTTTATTCTATGATTATTTTGATGTAATGCCTTTAACTTGGAAAGTTTCAGAAGTGAACTCTTGTTACAAAATTGTTATTAATAAAAATTCTTAGACACCATTTCATCTTGATTTTTAAATTTTTACCTGTTCTATTGTAATATATAAAAATTGTGTTTGTTTTTCATATCCCCGTGAAGCTTAGGCACGATTGTCACACATTTGGCGCATCATTTACTACATTACCGTAGAGAAATGATAATGCTGGCTAATAATTAGCCTAGCCATTGCAAAAATTTAAATTGATAATTCGTGAAATATAGAAGTAGGCCTGCAGAGAAATTTTCACTGGAGCATATGCACAATGGCTATTAACAGTTAGTTAAGTATTAAAACAATCTGCGATTGTTAAGCATTTCTCCATATGATCGTAATTTTACTACAGCAGGATATTTGTTTCTTGGATAAAAAAAAATTGATTCTCCTGCTTAAAACGAAGCATACGAATGGAGGGAAAAAAAGTAAAAGTATTCTAGTTGTAAGACCAGTTCTTAGTGAGAAAAGCTAAAAAGAAGAAGAAGAAGAAGAAAGAAAAACCACCCTGTGAAAGTTGACAAGAAAGAGCAGACGTATCACGCTGGTTGTACCAAAATCAACTGGAAAATAAGTCTTTTATGGATGAAGCAGGTAAAAAACTTAACATCTCTGAAGGAAGATTGGCCAACTGTTCCTTACTATTAGGCAAAGGTCACTGGATAATAGTAGCAAAGATTATGATTTTGGACTCAATGAGTGAGTATGTCAAAAATGTTTGTTTTACCTTCAACGCTGGGAAAAACTTTGCTCTTTAATTTAGATTATTCATAACATTCTGTAAATTACATCCTACAAAAATATATTGACTTATAATTAAAAAAGAATATTCTGCAAAAATAATATTGGCTATAAGATGATAGAAAGAAATGAAAACAGACTTACGCTAAATATAATGTTAAATTTCCTTAAAAAATGTGTAAATAGAGGTACAGACTTTAAAAAGATGGTGGAGAGCTTCAAAAAGATTCAGAATTACGCAGAGATCCATGACCAGAGTCGTCACAGTTCGTCGCTAGGCGGCACTGTTCATGATGGTTAGATGGGTTGGGAGTGGTGAACTGGTCGCCTGGCTCCCCTCGCTCTCCGAATTTCAGCAGCCTGGATTTCTTACTTTGGGGGACACTTAAATCTGTTCGATTATGAATCGTCTGTCGATTATGAAATAGATCTGGAACTGCTGGTGTTATCGAACAAAATCCGGGGTTTTTCGATTGTGTCCACCAATATAAGGTCCAGCGGTGTAACACATGCATGGAAACTCGGATCATCTCTTGCAACAAAATGAAATCGAAGAAATATTCTGCCCTGTGTCTTATCATTTCGTCTTTCTCCACTATAATTTTCGCATGATGTTTCTGGTCAGAGGTTCCTATGTATTTCTGAATCTTTATCTCTACTCGTGGGACATCCCGTATGTTACACACTAGTGGAGCGGCGTGTATTATTTTTCTGACACAGCGGAGCTGTGAGGGAGATAAGGATGCAGCGCAGTCTGCCCGTCAAGAAGTGGAGTGCGCTGACGTGAGAAAGTTGGCGAAGAGCGGCATTAGCCGGCATCAATCTGCGTCAACGGCTTCCTCGCCACCTGCCGTGATTGATATTCACGAGCCGAGCGCCCCACCAAATCAAACAAGGACGGACGGACCTCATTAGGGAGCGCAACCCTTGCTCTGGGAACAGCGCCTGCAACGATCCGGTGATTGATGAGTTTGAATTTAAAAAAAAAATCTCGCCTGGATCGGTGGCGTGCGTGTGTGTGTGTGTGTGTGTGTAGGTCCGCACGTGCCGACTTAGCCAACTACAGTAGCATAGCTCCCCCACAGCATAGGTGCTCTTTGTTACTGAGATGTTTTAGCATGTCGTTTTGAGCAAATCGAATAAGAACTGACAAAAAAAAAAATGTTATGAGATTTAGCGTTCTCACCTCGCATTCGGGAGGACGGCGGTTCGAATCCCCGTCCGAGCATCCAGATTTGGGTTTTCCATGGTTTTCCAAATCACTCCAGGCAAATGCCGGGATGCTTCCTTCAAATGGCCATGCCCGAATTCCTTCCCATTCCTTGCCCCAATCCTTGCCCCCCATCCTTTCCCGTCTCTAAAGACCTCGTTGTTGAGAGACGTAAAGCAGTTAAAAAAAAGTTATGAGATACTAATCAACGAAGGTACCATTTCATTTTTGTATCACGTTTTTGACATGACATGGAGAAATCTCTTTCCAATGCAGATTGTAATTATACACTCTCTCTCGCTCCATATTTACTTAGATTGATATGGAAGAAAGATAAATGACAAGCAACAGTTGCCTTAAATAGTAATTTACTCAAGAAATAAAATATTATTAAATCTCAATTACTGGCTTCTAAGCCCGTTGAGACTGGCGGATTGAACTCTTTCAGCTGGCAGTTGATTTCTTCGCAGTTGTTGAACTACTATTGACTGTAATGTAAAATTGTATACATTTCGGCTCCATGTCGTTGCTTTGCATGATCTTCTCCAGGATTAACATATAGATGTAGACGAAATACATACATATCTTTATTGTTGGTTTAAAACTTTAATTTAAAGGGAAAAATATATTGAACCACTACTAGAACATAAACAGATAACCTGAATTCCTAGCTTCCTGTGACAGGCATAACAGTAAACAGAGAATAGAACGAAAACATTAATATCGGCAAACAGCTAATAATTAACATGTCGATTTAAACGAAATACATTCATTTATTTATGTTTAGTTTGTAATCTAAAACTTGTTGAAACATTACAGAAATAAAAAAGTAAACTACGTAGAAAAATTTATGGACATAGAGTGAAGCCTCTCTGGCCGTTGAAAACAAATGCCTGGCGCACGGCGTCACAGCATTGCAGACAAAACGACACGATGACAATACTGGCCTTGTGTTATTATAGATTATAAAATACTTCTTCATTGAGAACAAATGATTTACCGAATGAAATTTAATCCGATTTGAAAACAAAACTCATTTATTAAACTAATACATTTGAATACATTCAGAACCTTTAATTTCAATTTATCAAAACTGAACTTGTTATGATGTAACTAGGTCTTTGGACTACGAGACATGTCTCAAAGCGCCACACGATAAGTGGGTATCAATTAATTACGCGAGCTAAAGATCTCACCAAATTTTCATTTACAGGGAGGAGAGGTCAATGAAAATCTCATGTTATCTTTTTCAACTTTTTATGTCAGATTGCCGCTCTTCAAAGAGCATCAGAGCTGTGGGGGGTCTTAACAGGTCCTTACCAAATCTCACCAAGGTGTAGAGCTGGTAAAAGTTTAAGAAAAAACACCTCACGCAATTAACGGACGCCCCATAAACATTGCTTACCTAAGTTTTATGATGTACTGTAACAGTAATGTTGTAAGTTTTATGGCTTCCTGTCAACTGAAGAAAATACGAATGATCAAGATTTCTGCATGCGGACTCATAATAATTATCACAATAATAATAACTATCTGAACGAATATCATCAAATGCGTTTCGTCTTTCGCAAACCAAGTCAGGACGCATTTCGGTCAGCCAGCAGGTGAAAGGGAGTTTGGGTTATGAATATTCCGTAATCCTCTTCCAGGATTGCACTAAGGTACTTCCTACAAACAAGCAATTCCCTGGAGATCATTGGATCCGCGCGTTTCTCTCACGGCTGTGCGTTTATGGAAAAACTTTGATTCTTCGTATGAAGTTTGCTAGGATGCTCCGTGGCTCGGATTTCGTGTAAAACTTCAGATTACCTTTACTCGGTAGGATTACCGTGTTGAGTTAGGATAACCACGACAAAGGCGCATGCGCAGAAAATTGCAAACTCTGTCTTCACTCGGCGACCGAATCTATCGGGGATGTCCCGGCCAATAATACCATGCACATTTACTTTTTTTTATACTGCCACCTGTTATTCGTTTCTCTCAGGATCGAGGTCATCGGAAATCAAACTCACTACTCAAATTCTATAACGATCTTGATTACTTCTTACAGTTTCTAAACAGAGGCTACTAATTTAGCTGCTCCTGTCTCAAATAAACATCAGCGAATCTATAGCTGCGTTAGTACACTTACGCTGATGATTTTTAATACACCATTCAACACCGCGTTTAGTCGATTTATGTATTGTAGAGGAGGCCGAAGTACGTAGATGTTAACACAGCTGAGGCAATGTATGGCTGTGATGCAACTGCTTCCTGCCCCTGGAGGTTCTGTCGCCCGCAGAGCGCTTGTTATTGTGACTTCTTTCATTTCCTTGACGGTCTCACAGTTTAGAAAGTTGTGAACTATATGTGTATTGCTGACTAATTTTAGTAAATGAGTTCCACTAGTTGACAATGGGTTAGTACTGCGCAATGGACATTAACTTACAGGGACAGTAGGGCTACTGTAAAAAATGGCAGGATCCAAGTGCACTAATATGTAAGTCCAGATACGCACAAAACGGACACTAGTTGGGCTCCAGTGTTTACCCTAGATCAATTCATGTTGATATCGGTGAAGCTCATCATTCACTGAGCCTTCACTGTCACAACTACGTCTGAATAAAACAAAAACTCGTCATTACGGTGATACTGACAATTGTACTAGAGAGAGAAACAGTAAGAAAGATTTTTTTTTTTTTAATTAGTTCAGCACGATAATATGTCCTACTATGCGATTTAAACTGATATATGTTTGAAATTAACAAATATTTCCTGTTTATTACTTTCCCGAAATTAAAACGTTCCGCAAATAAAACAAATTTTTTAAAAAAATGTTGCACTCTTTTGTTTGAGGGTTAAATACAATAAGCAAAATGAACGTAGAGTTTTTTGCTCACTAGTTGTTGGCCTTACATGAAGGCTTCAGTACAGGCCAAGAAAGATAGGCTTTATTTTGTTTACAGCGCCAATATATATACTCCATATGCAACTGAATGGCATTTAGCTTTATTATAATTAGTTAAACGTAATTTATTGATTTTCATGAAATGCCGCTGTTAGAGAGTAGCATCAAAATGATAACATAGTTGATAGTTTATAAACAACAAAAGACATACTATGGGTTTTTAATGTTTTAATTGATTTTGGAAGGTAAATCTGCTGAAAACTAACAATTGAAGCTCTAGTTGAATGTATATTAGACGAATGCTTCAAATAGGAATTTAGGAATCGATCAAATGACTCCCCGTATTTTAAATATGGTATCCCGAAGGGTTTCCAAAGCTAGGTACGACACCGTTGGACAGAACGGCTTTGGTATTTCATACCAAAACGTTAGGATGATACATACAAAAAATTGAAACCAATAATTCTGAAAGAAATTAGAAACCTATGAGGGAAAACCGACGATAAACGTGTTGGATAAAGGCAGTTATCCTCAATGAATCAAAGAGGTTTCGTGATGAGTACGTCTGTGAAAAGTAATCGTCTAATAGTAATGATTAACTCTTGTTGCCATAAACAAATCTGCATTACTATATGACTTCAGAAAGTCAGTAAACAGAAAAAAATTATATCGATTGGATGGAGATCATAAAAAATAAGAATATTTTTCATTGTTTATTAAATATAGAGGTGGAAAATTAGGAGTATTTGTCACAGGAAAATTGGTAAAAAAAAGCGATTCTGTGGTATTAAACTATTTTTCTTTTATTAGGAAGTGAAAGAACAGGATAGAATAAAGCCATTGTATTATGAACTTAATAAATCAAAGTTTTATCCCCATATATCTCTATTCTGTATTATTAAAAATTTCGAAACTACAAGTAAATTATAATTTTATTTAAAATAACTAATTTAAATAGTGTCATATTACAAATATTCTACTAGGCTAAAAATCAAATACTAATTTTAAATACGTATTTGAGATTGTGAATTCTTTCTACGGTAATACATCAGAGATAATGTCTATGAGACCAAAATGATCTGATGAATTTAAGAAAATGTTATTAAACTGCACGTGTAGTAGTAGATCGCATAGGACAGAATCCGACGATTTTTCATTGAATAAAGAAACCATACACATGGAAAAAAGATTCACACTTCATATGTAATTCAGAAACACTAGTTACTGTTTTTTTTTTAATTGTATGAAATGATACTAAGGAAACAAATATTTTAACACCATGTGTGGGTAATCGAAACTTTGCTCGAAAATGTTTTCAGATTACAAAGAAACTTGATTTCTTAATTAAGTTGTTTTAATTTTACGCACTTTTTGCATATATCCGTTTGCAACATTTTCTATAAACCAAAATAATTCAAGGTTGTGGTATACTTTTGCTTTTAGCTAAAATCCGATTTTGGTGGTTGACGTTTTGCTTTAGTTTTGGAACCCTTTTTTAACTCATTAGGTAACTAACACTAAGGTACTCTTGGTAGATATGATTAACAGTGAACTTTCATAATAATTTTTGGAACGGTTCGTACGAATTTTTAGGAATTCATTGAAAAATATGACTTAGATAACGCACAACTAATTTTCCTTGAAACTTAACTTTTAATAATTACTTTTTAGTTCATCTAACTCCTCACAATTCACTCCAGAATGTACAGAAATTTTTTTATCTTATATTTTTACAAGGTATTCATAAATTTTACATTGATTTAAAGATTTGGAAATAAGTATCAGAACTGCTAATAACGCTTATGTTACCATCATTGGAAATAACCATGTTTATCTTACATGAAACTTGAGTTTGATATCAAAAATAGGTAAAAAAGGTAAAGGTAAAGGCAGTGGGTTTTCACGGCTTTCAAACCATATTCCCGTAAATATATGAATGAAAATAAGAGGAAATAATTAACGTACAATTACGGTATAGCACAAATTTGTTTTGTTAAAAAACTGAGTTATTCCAACCAACCTTCAAGTTTTATAGTATTTTTTGAGTTTCCAGATTTAACAAAACCATTACTTCTTTTTTCGCAATTATGGAATATAACTGCGTAACGAACATTTTCTAGGTCAAGCTAAATTACGTTAAGTTTTGTTGTCAGTGTAGAGGTTTACCAACTAATAGTTTCTATACTGACAGGATTGCTGTATAACAATTAACTGATTTATACTATGGCATGTGTCTTAATAGTTTAATTCTAATCTATGTTTAAGATGCTTGGAATTTATATCAGAAAACGGAAACTATAATACAGTAAAACATCGGTTAATTTTTTCTCTTAACAACCCATAATTTCACATTTCTGTACGATGAAATAATGTATGCGAAATATTGCTCAGAAGACTGATGAAAGTTTTTAGAGTTTATACTTCTATTCGTTTTTTTGTTTTTACGCCTCGTCGACGTCGAGGTCATTAGAGGCTGGATGGACTGGGGACAATAAACGGGAAGGATTCGGCATATATCTGGGGTGATTTGGGGAAGCCATGGAAAACCCAAATCTGGATGCCTGGACGGGGATTCGAACCCGTTTCCTCCCAAATGCGAGGCCAGAACGTTAACCGCTCATCCACCACGATCGGTTTATACGTATAAACATAATTCACGCCCCACCTTATGTTAGTAGGCTATGAAGGAAGTATATTATATTACGGTCAACAGTGCAGATATTTTCACATTTTAGTAAATATATATTTTACTAGACCGTAATTAAATAATTTTGTCGAATACATCTGTGAGGTTATGTTGTTAAAACATATCCTTGATTTGTCAAAAAGTCCGATGCAGACTTTTTATGCGGAGGAGAGGCTGAGTTCCGAATGGATATATACACAAATATAGCATCGCTTAAATAAACTTATCACACTAAGATATTTGGATACATTAGGTCGGATTACTAATCGAACCATAGAAAACAGTGAAAAACCAGTCATAATAGTGCTCTTCGCTTCAATGTTCTTTTTAGACAGGTTTACAAATCTCATGAATCTAAACGTTGTAACTTGAGTGTAGTGAAAAAGTTGTCTCGGGATGGTATGGCAGGGTGGCTGATCAGGTGGGGTGGGGCGGTATTGTGAATATTCAATAACACTGTGTCGGCCGCTAATTAACATGGCGGCCTCCAGCCACCATATGCAGTAATGGCTGGATGGGCCTTATCAAGATATCCGCTGCCGCGCCGGAAGTCATAAGCGCTCATTACGAAATAAACTAAAACTCGTTGGAGGTTCCGGCCATGGCGAAGCGAGCCTGCGACGCAGCTCCCGTCTACGGCCACGTCGCTCTTGCTCCACCGCATGCACTCACTGAAAATACTTACGTTTAATTCCATCAAATGAAACTCATCATTAGGAATCTCATGAAAACGTATTTATCAGAATCAAATTTATTACAGAAGAAGCATTAATTAACAATACAGTAGAACTGAATGATATCCTGTCTGAGAATGGTGTTAAACTTGGAAACACATTTTAAAAAGTAAAAGGAGCCTAATAAGAGAATTCCCTGAAGAAACAAACACGATCATAAATACGCAATTTTTTAGAAACTGCTGCTGAACATGAGTACATATCTGTGAGTCGAGTCCAGGAATGATGTGTACTCTACTACATAACAGGAGGAGAGAAAAGGCACAAAAATAGTAGGGTTTATATAGTGGAAACAGATTGGTAGTTACGTATTGGAAGAAAGTATTGTCACCTCATGCTACACCAAATTAAGAACAATAAAAGTTCCGAACCTTTGAGACATTTCTTATTTGAGATACCAAAAACACAATCTTCAGTTAGTTTTAAATCTCTGACATGTCTTTGCTTTGATGGAATTATACTAATGCATATTTCCACTTAATATATGGTACATTGATCAAAAACTTTTGAAGTCTGTGAGCAACAATATTAAAGCGTTTTAGCTGCAGTGATTTTGTAACTTGCTACCGTAATATTTTTATTTCAAAAGAATTTGATTTTAACAAAGTTAAATTAAACTGAAAACAACATTTTGCTTTCCTTCAGTTTTCATTTTTTTTTTTTTTCTTTTTCATAAAGTACGACTTTTGGGATTGTAAGGATGCAAGGTTCGAATCCAGCTTAGAGCGTTGGTAATTTTAAGCATGTGTTGTTGTGTCCGCCTGGTTTGTGCTAACTAAGGAGAAAAACACTGCTGAGAAGGCTTTTCGTCTGTCATAGTCAAATTTATATTTAATAAAAGTAACACTTGCGTCAGACTTAGCTTGTGATTGAGTTATTACTTTTTGGGAACATATCGCAAAAAATCTTCGATCTGGTACTGGAATATTAAAAACATTACTTTCAATAACTTCAGTACTCGTATTTAATCTTAACAAAACAAACATCTGACCATTGCTGTATAATGTGAATATACGGGTTTGATCATAAAAAGCTTACTAATTCGACTGTCAGAAACGTCATCATTTCGGTCAACGATTATAAACATTAGCAATAACGTAATGCTTCGTCCTTAAACTGAAAATTGGACTGTAAAGGTTATGCAATAGTATAACATTAAACACAATGATTGTATAATAAGAATCTACATTCCTGCAGCAAAATGATGTCGTTTCAAGTCGTCAAGTGATCTAACACGGCAGATTTGTCTTCTACGATGATAAACTTCAAGACATTTCTTTTACCAAGCAGCCGGGTAATATTATGATTTGTTGATTTTTCGTTCTAGGTTTTCACTACATTTATAGCCGGATCTAATGAACTAATGACAGACCCTGCAGAGATAAGCACTGAGCACTACCACCATCGCTGTTCATGGAATAGCTACTCCACACCACCAGGATCGATGGAACCATCAAACCATGAAATATAAAAACAAAAAAACGTATACATACTACCGAGTGTGGTGGTGTAAAGGTTAGCGTTCTGGCGTCGCATTCGGGAGGACGGCGGTTCGAATCCCCTTCCGGGCATCCAGATTTGGGTTTACCATTGTTTCCCAAATCACTCCAGGCAAATTCCGGGATGCTTCCTTCAAAAGGCCATGGCAGAATTCATTCCCATTCCTTGCCCCCCATCCTTTCCCGTCTCTAAAGACCTCGCTGCTAAGAGACGTTAAGCAGTTAAAAAAAAGGTATACATACTATCAGAAAATATCTGGTTGATTATGTTGAAGAAATGTATACATTTAATATATTTCTGTATTCTTCGCAAAAAAGATTTTATCTCAAGCCTACGGAAGGGTGTCAACAAATTCTGGTGAAATCTTCCTAGTTTTTTTCGCATTGGACATGGCGTATTCTCTACAGTAATATTATAAATGGAAAGTAACTATGCCTCTTTGTCTGTTTGTTATGTTTTCAATACTGAACAGCTAAATCAATCTTGATGAAATTTGACAATGAAATACTATGTGTAATTACGAAGGACACAGAATATTTTAATGGAATAAATGATTTACTTTGTCATGAAATTCTGAAAACTAACAGAACGGTAATAAACAAACGGATAGCGCGTCTAAGTTTCTGTCCCTTTATAACGGTCATTTAGGCTTTGTTTATGATATGTTTGTCTCTGATATGTTCATAAAATACATGTACAGACACAACTTATTATGTAGTATAGATCTGGATATGCACGGCGCCAAGCTATTATTTTGTATTTATATGTAGCTGGCTCACCGGTTCCCAACCTCCAAAAGTTTTATATGTTAACAACGGACAGCAAAACAAAATACATTGTATACAGAAAGGTATCAACATTAGATGTCCCCAGAAGGTGACAACATTAAAACAGAAACAAAAATCTGCTGGAGGGACTGTGGAATTAGTTTATTGCTATTGCTAAGTACGTTGCAAATTGGTTTTCTTCAAGAAACTGGTTCAGCGGTAGAATGATAGCTTCCTCTCCATATTATTCAAACTCCGTGCTTTTGGGGCATATTTTACATAACTTACATCTTTTCTATATCCAATTCTACCAATACAATTCCAAGTCCACGCGTACAAAGTCGCGGGGTAACAACTATTACTGTACATTTCAGTCTTTAACGTTCTTAACGTGTCTGCTACGTTAACGAAATGTTTCCAAGGCGGATCCCATCGTGTTGCTGTCAGCGAGGCGGGTAGCAGGTGGTTTCGGTCGCAGTCCCGGTGTTGGACCGGTTTCGGTGCAGATAGCATCTTTTAATTGAAGCGCCGGGCTGCTCGGTTCGCGGACGCTTCCGTGAGGGGCAGATGGCGCAATTAGCGCTCGTGCTCGACCACGCTGCGCCGAGCCGCACCGCAGGTGCCAAAGCTGCCCACGGGCTGCTTCCAGTTTTTCACTTTCCGCTGTCGATAGGTAGTTCGTAATTAATATTCTTCTCTTGCTCAGAAGTGTGTTACTCCT
>JARYHS010013630.1:91501111-91556186 GCA_031002005.1 Vandiemenella viatica
TTTCCCAACTCCCATCCCGCCTCTAATAACCTCGAAGTCGAAGAGGCGTAAAGCCATAAGTAAAAAAAAAAAAAAAAAAAAAAAATAGGTTATCTTTACGGAGACGAGTTAATGAATACGTGCACTGAGAGCCGCAGCCTTATAATGTGCATATCGAAAATAGAGTACTGTATAACGAATCTGTAGTGCAGTGGGTTGGAAAGAATTGTGCTGCAACAGTTATTCTTTTTATGGTTTGTGAAAGAAAGGATCACTTTTAAAACAGTAGTTTTATAGGGAGGAATAGGAATAAAAGCAAAGTAGATAGCTTTTACGTTTCCAGATGCAAACTAAATAAACTAATTTTGGAAAATTTTTCGTTCGAAAAATAAGATGTCATTCGAGACGGTCACGGAATTAGATTATACTAGATGACTCGTTTGAAAATTTCATTAATACAATGAATAGTAAGGTTTGGGATTTGTAATAGAATTAAAGAAAAACCGCCTCATTTGTTTAAATTGTTTAGTGTAACAGCTATGTAACAAAATTTGATGCCAATGAAGCAATTTATCAATATCTCTGTAATATGTGCTGCTGCTACCTAGCGGCTTTACTCTTAACTGTCTCATACGCTGCAACATTCACATTTGCTCTTTAAGGGTCAAATTCCGAAAAATTTCGCTCTTAAGACATGGCGTGACAAAAAGCAGAGTCCTCAGTCTTTAATATGATAGCTCATTTATCTATTTAGTTTAGATATCGAGGGAGATAAATGGCTCGTGACACAAAAATGCGTTGTATAAATATTGATATTTTTGCCTTTTAAGGATTGAATGACGAAAAATTGCTTTTTTAATATATGATGTGACCAAAGCGGAGACCTTAATCATTAATATGATACCTCATTTATCTACTTCGGTTAGATATGAACGAAGATAAGTGGCTCGTGACAAAAACATACTTTATCGAAATAATGATAGTTCTTCCTTTTAAGGGTCATATTCCCAAAAATTCCTTTCTTAAGACATGTTGCGACCACAGAGAAGTTCTTAATCTTTAAAATGATACCTCATTTATCTATGTGGGTTAGATATCAAGGGATATAAGTAGCTAGTGACACAAAAATGCATCGTAGAAATATTGATACTTTTGTCCATTAGGAGTCGAATTAGAAAAATTCCTTTCTTAATATATGAAGTTACCAAGGCGCAGATCTTAATCTTTGAAATGGTACTTCATTTATCGATTTCGGTGAGCAATACAGGGAGATAAGTGGTTCGTCGTGCAAAAAGCAGTATTTTAGAAATATTAACATTTTTCCCTATAAGGGTAGAATTTGGAAAAATTATTTACTTAAAATATAAAATAACCAAAGCGCATACCTTAATCTTTAAAATGATACCTCATTTTCCGATTTCTGTTTGATATTGAGGGAGACATTGTGACAGAATAACACCTTATAGAAATAATATATATGATGATTGAAACTATGATGGATAACTAGTTTCTAATTAAGGCATAATTATAGTTAATAATTTTAAACAAATATTACGGAGTGTGGTTAAAATAACTAAATTTTATTTTCTTAAATTATAAATATGTACGGCATTGTATAAAAACTTCTCTGACCTCCTACGGGGGAGCGCGTCAATAAGATGTGGCGTTTAGGGACCATTCCCTGACTCCATCTTCGCCAGAAGAAGACGAGCAGGAGAACGGCCCCGCCACCAACCGTCGCATCTGACTAATGCTCTCCCACGTGGGAGGCCCGAGATGTTTGTTTACTGTTGACACACAGGGAAAGCCTTAATTCTTTCATTTATTTCATTGCCTAGTTCATAGTAGTTCAGGGAAAAGGCAGATGTAGGCTCGGATACAACTTCCTGAATTAGATTCTTTGGCCAATATCAACAACATAGTCAGTGCATCGCTCAAATGTTTGCATACATACGCCACGACATTAAGTCTATATCTTCAAACTTTTTATGCCTCGTTACCGATGTGTTCGCTACTCAGAGGAGAGTATATCTTTCGTTTCGGTTGTTTTCTGTTCTAGAGATTGACATTCCTTTATGTAAGCAACAGCCAGACCCATGGCCCAATACGTAATGGTACAGAGACAGTATAATGCGCATGGGTCTTGACGCTTAGGTAGCAGATTCAAGTCAAAAAAATTATTTTAATTCCACACTTGGTCAGCTAAGTACGAAAAATGATCGTGCCCAGTTCTTAATCATTACCATGCGGAGATTATATTCTGTACCTCTACGCAATACTTATGGAGTGAGGGTATATGGCGTCTACAATGATGTTTCTCCCGTCGGAACGGAATGTAGAACTTGGCGAATACCTTGGTGTCTTTCATTGGACTAGCAACTCTTAAATAGGCAAAAGAAACGAATGGCCATCCTTGAAGATTTAAGATAAATCCATTGGGAAATATTATGATTCTCAAATTGACTAATTAACTTCATTTCATAGAAATAATGTTTAAATGAAAATAGATGGGTATCCTCAGTGACAGTGTTTTTTGTTTTGTGATGGTTGTGTAAAAGAAGTATGTAATACTACCAGGATGTATTTTTTTCATTACTGGTATTTTTAAATTTATTTTAAATTCCATTTAATGTCATTTCATGATATTAGCTATGTTGATATCCTGGATTAAGAAGAAACACTTCTTGTGTTGTTATCAAAATACTGTTTTTTCTGAAATATGTTTTATATTTGCTGTTTTGGGTTAAATCGGCGTAAAACAACCAAACAAATAAATAAAATTATTAGTTGTAATAAATTCTGGCACTTTCATGTAGATTGTTTACCTCATGTTAGTTTCCACTTCAGACAGCACTCGTAACAACCGGATAACGCTGGTGTTAACGTGTCTTATCATCTCTAGTAGTCAATTAAGAGGCTATAGTGCAATAACAAGTTTTTTAAATTAATTCAAATTCCCTTAAACGTTGAAATTTCACTAAAAATATCCACTAAATGTAATAATAAATGCTGCTCTGTCTATTTGTCGTTTGCGTATCTTCGGGTTCTTTAGAACGATTATTAAATTATTTTAACAATCTTATATCAACAGCAGCGGAATAGAAATACTTACTTGGAACACAGGGTCGTATAATCATTAGCGTGAACAAGGAGAGCGTGAAATCACAGCTGAAGCTCAAGATGCCAGGATAAATTTTAATCGAGAGGAAAACTGGAAGTTTGGAACACAGGACAAGTAATTCATATACTGAGATGCAATATACTTGGAACAGTCTAACAGTAAGAGGCCCATGGCGTTTAATTGGAGTTGAAAAACTTCTACAGATAAAATAGATGATATTTCTTATGTGTAGGTTCAGTACAGGCCTACGAATAATCGGAGTGTGTACCGCACATCATTTGTTCCACTTCCAAATCACGGTACAAGGAAAACTGAAACAAAGATATGAAGGTCTGTACACAGAACTAGAGAATATAGTTAAATCAAGAGGGCGAAGCTTTTTATGGCATCACCCACGATAATAAGCAACGAGGTAAGGACGATCTTAACCATGGAATTACTGACATTAGGCCCAAAGAAACTAACAGTTGAATGATACAGTTAAGGTAACAATTAAAAATTACCAGATATTCTTAATAGAACACAACAGCTGAAGAAAGGCCCTTTAAACATTTTCGAGCAGTAAGTAAGTTAGTGAGTGGCACAGTCACGGGCGCGTACCACAACACTCCCATTGGATGCGAGACCTATGTGTTAACGAGTTTCAATGCTTATTTAGCACACGCAACGTTGCCTCTTTGTGAAAGATTTGCGCTCCAAACCAAGGTAAAGTTCATAAGTATGCTAACTAGATCAATCAAATGACAAAATTAATAGCGTATTCATTGTGGACCCGAAAAGGAGTTTCTTACACTCGGCTAAACAGCCTGAAATAATTGACAAAGAATGCAAACCTAAGCCTTGATGGTGCGATCTGTAGTGCAATTAGTCTCTACTCTGGTAGCTCAGCTTCAATTGTTGAGTGCGTCATGTTTTGTTTTTCTTGCACGGTTCGTAATATGTACACAGTGTTAAACCCTAAGCTACCAGGTCCCTCTGATAATTGTGTTTTACATTAGCTTGTCTACGTAGAACAAGAATTTATTTTGTTTGATATTATCCTCTTATTCCGTAACAGAGTACAGGTGATGATTCCTGGTCGCCTTCAGAATTTTTGATATGAAGTGAAATGTATGTTTCAGGCAATCCACGGTCATATTTCATCCGACCTACACGATATTCCTCACAAATCTTTTTTTAAAGTAATTTGTGGCGTTCGATTTTAATATAACAATTTACTCGGCAGATATCTCTATTAACATGATCCCTGTGCGTATTTGCTTGACAAGAGAAGAACATTTCGTTGCCCGAGGGTGTCTAAACGCCACTGTTAAAGTATTATTTTTGTTTTTGTTTTGGTTTACTACAGGAAATTTCATTGATAATCAATAATAAGTAGAGCAGCTGTTAACCTTATTGTAGATGTTTCTCCATTAAGATTTGTGTTTTTTCTTAATATGAAAAGCCATTTTTGCTTCTTAAAAAAAAATTGTGGCCATAAACAATTTTGGTTTAGTGAACTAATGGCCTTAAGGATATTGGCGAGCGCAGGCAGTTGTGATGTGATACGTGTTGAGAGTACTTGAGGCACGTGCTGGCAGCTGCTGGTGAACCGGTCTACAGCGGAGGACAGCTGCCGCGCCTCCTTAATTCCTCTGCACTTAACCCACTGACAATCAGCTCGCATCCCGCCCGATACTGAGTATACTGGTCTGTGCACCCTATGCATTTATACGTTATTGTCACAACTACTTTCACCTCTTTAGATATGCTATTATATATCAAACTACAACAGCTCGGCTGCTGGTATATAGTCTGAGATCAATTCACTTGTTTCTCATTTGCTGTAATTGCGAAACACTAAGGTGAAGAATTCTCAGGCAAAAGGAACTTGTTACATCCCAAAGTTTACGCAGATCTGTTGATGTGATGCGTTCAAGAAAAAACTAAATCATCAGAGCGAAATATAGTGCCCTTCGGCTGTCAAACTTGTCACTATTATCTGTTATTTACATTTTCAGGAATTAACTAAAACCAAATATCACATACACAGATATCTTTTCTGGCCTTAACGTATCGTTGACGTCTAGGTTATTAGAGACGGGAAACTACTGGAGGCAAGAACTGGAAGGAATTGGGTCATGGCGGGTATTCGCCTGTAGTGATTTGGGGAAACCATGGTAAACCCCAAATCCGGATGGTCGGACGGAGATTGGAACCTGCGTCCTCCCGAATGCGAGGCTAGAGCGTTACCGCTCACCCACTACGCTCGGTCGTTGAAAATATAACTTATTTGCTACAGAAAATCGAAAGTAAAGAAGACAATAATCGTTCATAATCACACAGAAAGTTGTGCCATAGTTTGAATTACAGTGTTCATTCTTCCTTTTTTTTTTTTTTTTTTTTTAAAAAAAGTAAATACACAAAAATAAAAGATAAATTGTTTGATAGACTAAGATAATTATGTTTTTCAAACTCGGTAATAGATGTATGTTTCTCAAAAGTCATTCGTCGTCTCTATGATTTCGAAATTAGTTATTAGTTACTGCTTAGATAGATATTGTAACAAACGGAGCTGTTTCTTGGAACCCTCGAAACAAATTGGCTGTTGTAGAACCTGAACTCTCCACTTACCCTCTCTCCAAATTCACAGAACTGGTGCAAGACAAACGTTGCAGACTAAACTTTTTGGAGTGCGTTGTGTGACTTACATGCTGCAAGAAGCATTTTCAGTTTGTTGTAGCAAACATTCACAATGAAGCGGAAAAACTGCCCTTTGTCATTAAATCATTGAAAAGGAGACTACGTGTAACGTAATTGGTTCTAATATTAGTATGACTCAAACTCTATAATCAAAAAAGTAATAACGTGTTGCCAATTAGTCTCATTTGATTGAAGTTAAAATAATAAAATAAAAACTTCTAAGATTCGAATAACTCTCTAGAAATTAGAGTAATGTCCAAGGCGTTATGTTAACGTGGTTGTATCCCATGAAACGAGTTTCAAGAACAGAGCAGATGGGTGGCAGTATACTCGATGAAACTGAATCCGATAGTCCTGCTGCTCACTAAGATTATGCTATGGCCTGTGTAAAACGGAGTGAACGTAACAGCGTTCGCCTCAGTGTTTTTAATAGTATGCTACTCGTTTCAGTGACATCCCTTCTCCCAATTGCCAACAGGTCACTGAGGCAGAAGACGGGAATTAGAGACATCCGTACGCTGTGCAAGGTAATTATGACGACCCCTGGAGATGTTTATGAAACGGGAAGGACTATAAGTAGCCATTCATGGGCATTTACATAATTATGCCTTCAGAAGTCGCGAACGTGCGTGTGACGATCCAGTGCTTACCCTTGGCATTTTCTTTGTTTTATTATTCCATTATCTCCAGAAATTACAGGGTTCCTGGTTGCTCGCATCTGCCGCTGCAATTAAACGCTGGAAACATGGATCCGTAGCTGTTGGTAAGTGCTGCACTTCCTTTCGATGAATCGCTGTGACAAACTGTTAGCTAGCTCGCAAGGTAGTCGTCTTAAACAAGAGAAGGGAGTTAATGCTCTGCACAGTTTTTTTTTCAGATTTAAACAATGTAAAAAATTTAATAAAATAAACTTAAAATGTAATTTAGAGTATTTGCTGATATTCCGTCTGTGATTTAAATTTTAATTCCAGTTTAAAAAATAATTTAAATCCATTCTGAAACATTTCTTATAAGGTAAGTAAGCTTTTATTTTGGCTTTTATTTGTCCTTTCACTTAATTCTTAAAAAAAGAGTAACCTTTAGACGAGGCGTTTTTCAGTGTTTGATTGGATTTAACCTTCTCCCACGACCTAGGCTTCAATGATTAATGTGAAACCACACACAAAGCAAACTGTTTTTATGTAATTCAAAACCAACATGTTTTCAATTGCTCATATCTATCTTCAGATAACTTCATTTCCCTGAATCGTGTTGTTGTGGCACCATGAAGGTGCGCGGCACCAAACACAGGGTTAGATGGTTTGAAGCCCGGTGGTGGAAGAAATTTTTACCATTCTGTCATCGGGAACGCTAATGACACCAATGTCAACGCGCCATAAAGTTTCTCTGCCGGCTGGGTAGGACAGGGAGTCGCTCACTGCTCATCAACCGATTCTACACCAAAGGCATAGATTAAATGTCAGACCTATATGCAGTTCTTATGGAGCGAGTGTAATCGACACCGTTGAAGGTGATTGGTCCGTGGGCTGGCTCTTACGGAAAGATAGATCTGAATGTGCCTGAACCTGATTTCACCCTCTCCCTTCTTCCATATTTCTTTCATTCACAACACTCTACATCGAATATAAACACATCACAGTCATCCAGACAGCAGCATTTACATACAGTTCAATCTTTGGAGATTATTACTATTATTATTACTCCACGATTCACTAAAAGTGGGTAGCGGAGGAAGTTTTGCATCTAACATAATGTAATGTTTATGCACTGGAAGGAATATACGGGATATGAAAGGAGGCGCCTATGGGCTATTTTGAGGTACCATCCCCGCATTCGCCTGGAGTTATCTAAGAATACCATGTAAAACCCAGACCGAGATGGACGATTGATTTCTTGAGACCTACATCTTTCGGATTATAACCTTTCTCGTTCGATAAATCCTTCCTATTCCATTTCCTAATCACTTGAGGGGAAAAAAATAAAATAAATAAATAGAAATGAATCAATTCTGGCCCTGATTTCTCTTATCTTATTTTTCCAAATCATTTCTAGATACGTTGGTGATAATAAAATGTGGTTGTAGTGATCCTGAAAGATGTCTGTGACGAAGTATTCAATAGGTCTGTGACGAAATATTCAATAGGTCTGTGACGAACTATTCATTTAGCTTCTGACGAGAGCAGCGCCTACAATATTGTGTCACACCATAATCTCATTATAAGTGCGATAATCCTGTGACTCATCGGACGAGGCTTTTAAGATCTCACTTATCTGTTTACGATCTGTGATGAAGTGAAACTGATGCTTGTGGCTTCACATGAGTCTGTCTTCTATTGACATTTCACAGTAACGTCAGCCTCTAGATAATCCCCCATTGACTGTGATTCTCGGTTCACGTGGTGTTATTAATCTGTGGTCTGCTCAAGTGTTGAAAGCCTCAATCACTCTGCCGATCACTGTTCGTGACATACTATAGGTACAAATATTAACTGTGAAGCGAGGAATCATAAATTTCGCAACCACTTCCTAAATGTGTGTGGTTCGAAATAATATTCCGCGTTTAAATTCAATTAATATCCCTCGCCTAGCCGGTATTACTGTAGTAAATTTTTCTACTGGCAGCACATTAACCATTTGCCTATTTATACCCTTTTGACGCAAGTCTTGTTCTTCCAAGACTTTTGGCATGTCATTGCAATTCCTGCTTTTCTTTCGTTATGATATATGAAAAAAAAATGCCTTTAGGATCAGTGGTTTAGGCGCCTGACTGGATATCGAAAGGTCCCGGTTCGAATCCCAGTCTCAGCGGGGATTTTCATAGGCCCTAAACCTACCTTCGCCTTTGGCATAGTTTGCTGTGTCATTCCTTGTTTCGGAACCGTTTACACGGTAGGATTACCGGCTTGGGTTAGGGAAGAAACTGGCCATCATACCTCCAATATGAGGCTAAATATACCTCGTGCGGGAGAGTACAGCCAACAGTGGGTTTGAATATAAAACATTTTTTTTTAATACATGAAAACCTCTTTGTTTCTAGAGCAAGAAGGAGCTATCCGATACGCTACAACATGAGCACTGCTTTTTATTTCTGGTGATATCAGCAGAGTGTTTTGAATGCCACTGTACTTGATTCAGTATCAATGAGGAATTTTTACTGGTATAGAAGCTGTATACAAAAATTTAACACATTAAAAAAATTTAAGTGCAATTTTTTAGTCTGACGGTGGAATGGACGTAATAACAGCATATTCATTCGTACAGTATTATTCAATGCAAATCTGCAGCTTCAAAGCTGAAATGCAGGGATGCAAATTCCCCGTTTATGTTCTCATTATCCCAGATATTGACAGAGGTGAACGATAAACTGCTATTGATTGCTAATTAGAGGGCTAATTAGAGCGGCGGAAGCCGTGCAGCTGCCGAGACTCGAACGCGGCCTCCGGGCTTGCACGCCGATATATATCTTCCCTCCACTAATTGATCAAAACGTTGTCGAGGGTATGGCTCACTGTATGCAAATGGCGCGTTTCACACGACCCCAATAATGTCAACATGGCGCGCTAGTTACTGTCTTGCCGGCAGCTGCTATGACTTCCGTCAATAAAGCGCTCGTTAGACGACCGCCGTTGTTTATGGCCACTGCTTGACGCTACAGAGATAACATACTCGAAATGACGTAATGACTCCTCCAGGCGTGTTCTCTTTGACAGCAGTTTGATTGGTGAAGGCTAAGGAAGGAACAAAGTTGTACTTATGTTTATTTATATTCTATTTGTTACCATTCATTTTCACAAACTTATCAGTTAATAGCTTTAAAACACAACTTTCACATTGTTGTCTACTGGGAAAGTGTGAAACTGAGATCATTTGCTCGAAAATACACTCCAGTTCTATTAACTGATTAAGCTAATATCTTCGCTAAATCACGTTATACTGCTATACCTTTTTTTTTTCTCTATGAGATTCGCAGAGGAAATTGCTATTCCAGACGTTTCTGTCAAATATTTCTGTCAATTATTTATATCATGCTTTGGTAAAAATGGAATTTTGCTACGAGCAAAGATGATGTAAAGTGGAGTCCAATAGATCATCACAGATCATGAATAATGCAACCACATCCATGGAATGAAGACATACGCCGGGTCGCTGAAGTTATTTGGCAGAGAATCACCCAAGACCGTTCTAGCTGGAAAACACCTATTACTCATAACTCTTCAAAGCCACATCGTTTAATGATTGAATTAGCTGTAGTTGATTATGATGCACTGACGCGGAGAAGAGCGTACTACTATACTGCACGAATTATTGAATATTATCTACGTGATAGAGTAGGAACACTGTATTTCTCTATCCACAACTGTTTCCTTAGTGCGAAGATAAATCTGTTCTTCTTCTCCCATGAACGCCTACCCGAGTCCACGCGTTTATTACTACCATAGAAACGTCTGGGTAGATGAACTTGGGAAGGTTACACCAAGGAGGCCGCCAAGCGGACGAATGAACAGTGTTATATACCATACACACTGCGGAGAGGTTTGGGATTTAACCCACTACTTTGGTGCACAATCTGGCTGTTATAAATCGCACACGATCACCTCTCCTACCTTGCAGGCCAAGTCACGATGATGAAAATTTCTTCCACCCCCAGGACTCGAACTAGGTAACCCAGCGTCAGCGCCCGTCACCATCACGGTGCCAAAACCAACTGTATTAAGTGGACGAGCATAAATATGTTTCTCGTCTCTTATATATGTGTGTGTACGGTATGTAGCTGAGACTTGGGTTTATAAGCTGTGTGCACTGGTTAGAATGGATCCCTCCTTTGTGATTAGAACTTAAATAGTTTGCCGATCATTCTAAACGAGACTGCAAGGACGCCGTTACTTTCTTCCGTAGCTAACGATTAATGTCCGTAAAACAAATTGAATTTTGGTGCAATTCACGAGTAAAAAGGTACTGTAGTTTCTAGGCACATTAATTCATATTATACCTAATCAGCGAATAGAATGAAAGCTTACATGTATAAAGTTACTCTGGACTTAAGCGATCTGTGAATTTTAAGCCATTTAATCAAAAAAACTTGGAAACTGAGATAATTTTTTGGTTTCACTTTGTGACATTGTCCCAGATTTCTATTCAATTCAGAAAATGTTTGATATGTATTGTATGTTTTTTTATTTGCTTATATATATAACGAGGAACACGTTAAGCCTTTCTGCATTTAGTAGCAAGTTTCATCTTCTTTTTTGGCCCAGAACTCCTTCATTCGTTTTGGTTTCGCCTGTTTGCGCTCCTCTGTCCAGAGTGTATCAAGTCTTCTTTTAGCGTGTTCCTCTCAGCTTGTCCCATTTATCATTAACTTCTTCCAAAATATATCTCTGCTGAAAGCATCTTCTGGTTCTAGTCCTATCAAATGAAGGTCTTCTTTGATATTTACGAAGCAGGGCATTATAGTTTTGGGTCTGGAATCAAATAAATTAAAGTTTTTTTTTTTTTTGTTAGTCTGTTCTCCTCCATCCATTTGAGGTGGCCATAGAATCGTGCCCGTTTTTTTGCGAATTGTTTCCGTGATTTTCTCTATTTTGCTGTAGACTTCTTTGTTGGATCTCTTGTACTAATTTTTATTGTTATCTTTTACTTCGGATTTGAGGCTTGTCGATTTTAAGGTCATTAGATCATATAGAGGACGGGGACGAAAAGCTATGTCAATTTGTAGGTAACATCCCGCCGTTTTCCTGGAGTCATTTCGAAATACCTTAAAAAAACCGAAATCTGGATGCCCTGACAGGTATCTGAACCCACGTCCTCCCATATGCGCCCGTGCACACTATCAACAATTTGTAACATCAATTAAATAAATCATAAAACACACTGAACCATTTCAGAGTCAAATAAAAAATAACTAACATCAATTATTATTCCAATCACCAAATTTTCCAAAGCCAAAGGAAGCTGTCACACATGCTGCCTCATATTTTTTATTAACTTTCGCTGCTACATGGCGTCGTTCAAAAGCTTGATGGTAGGACGCCGTTGTATACTTTATTCACTGAGATTTAGACCGCTGACTATGTGTGCAGTGTTTAGAAACAAATAAAAATGGTCTATTAAATTGTTGTCATAAGCTCTAACCATTAATGGAATAATATCGTCATAAAAAGTAATGTGTAGCGTAAATTTGGGCTCCCAGTGACTGATACGGTCTCCTGAGCCGGAGCTGTCTCCTAGGCTACGCCGTGTTTTGTGCGTGTCTGCCGGCTGTTGGCCAGTCTGCACGCTAGCCACCGCCTCCGTCACTGCACGCAGCCGGGCCACCACTTTCGGAAGCAGGCTTCCCGGTTCTGCCAAAGCTCTACTCAATTCTCGAGCCCGGTATGGATGACTGCGGGAAAACAGTGTTACACGACAACAGAACACCCAATCGGCGAACCGGGCTAAGTAGAAGATACAGTTGGCAGATGATGGAAATTTACATTAGGTGGCTTTATATATCGCCCATTGTTGTTTTGGTTGTACAATGAAGTTGCTCGAACGAATCTGAACCTGTTATATCATTACGACAAGGCATCAACGTCAACGACTGACTGATAGCTTTCACTCGCTTTGGAGTATAGCTGAGCCCAGACCACTGTTAAGATGATGTCTGTTTATAATTCCTTAAATTTATATGTAAACAAACTTAGAATTTTTATTCGTAATTTATTGGAATGAAGTCGGGTAAAATTTCCTGCCTTTTCGTGGTACGGAAATATGGAAAGAAATACGAATAACAATTTTAGTCTTAAAGGATTTTGTTGTTTTCGCAGGGGTCATATTAATATAAATGCTTACGGAATTATCGCTGCGTTGCTATACTCCTCCTTCTTCTTTTCCCGACGTTTCAACCTAGTCGTAGGTCTTCTTCACGGGTCGTGTGCCAAATCTGCTACTGATTGTGATCTGCTGGAGACCGGCGTGGCTAGTTGTTTACTTATTTGTACTGTCGATTGTCTGATTATCCAGAGATGTTGTTTACGATGTAATATGTATGGGTCCAGAGTTAATTATTTATCCAGCACACATTTCCAACTCTGGCTAAGACCGCAACCACCATCTTTATTGAGGTTGTTTGGATGTTTGAATATTTCAATAGCCTCTCTCACTTTTCTTTGGACATAACCTTCGGTTTTAGCTAGCATTCTGGTATTGTCCCACAATATTTCATGTTCTTCCTCCATCTGGTGTTCGGCAATAGCTGCTTTCGTGGGATGCCTCAACGGGTGTGACTCTTATGTTAATTTTAGTCTTAATTAGCCAATGCTAATCGTCAGTACTAACAAAATGCCATCTTGGTCATTGTGTCACAGTGTCTGTAATGCTGTCACGTTCGGCCTTCGTTGGCACACTAACAGCGGCCAGAGATATTTTCACTGTCTGTCCATAGATATCACTATTACAGTAAGCTGAGAAGGTATGTAACTTCTTCGTGTTTATGTAATGGTTCTATATATTTTGAGTAGCATATCAACCACAAAGAATAGTATGTATTTAGTTTAAATCCACAAATTAATTATTAGCTGCTTTTTCTATATTTATATTCGTTCGACAGAGATGTTTTCTTACATCGTCTGTCAATAGGTACCTCTGTTATAATAAGCTAAAAATATGTGTCACATTACAACATTCTAGAGATAATGAGCATTAGTTAATAACATTTCTATTTAGTTATAAGCAACTGCGAATAAATTAATTGCCAGAATGCGTACAACCCATCATGTTTGACGTATTTGGAAGCTAGTTTCTCATGTAGAGCTAGTTTCTCATGTAAATCTAGTTTCTTGTATGAAGCTAGTGTCTTATATAATAGATAAAAAACTGGAAATATGTTATTCGAGCAACAGACGCAGTAAGAAAAGGAAAGAAGCAGTCATCAAGAAAATGTGTGATTCTTTATTGCTGTAGCATCTAAATTTTATTCATATATGTGGCAACACCATGCACAATATACACTTCACTTGTAGGATAGCTAGAATGTGATGCTCACTGCACAAACATCTTTCAAAATATCAAAGTTACTGAAGCGACTGAGGAATTCTACTTCAGTAATTAGTATCGTACTGACCAACCTCAATGGCCAACAAACGTAATGGCGGGAAAGAAAACTACAAAAGCTCGTAGCACTATTCTTAAATATTAATTTTTTAAATAACTGATAATTCCGTCGGAAGTGGTACAGATAACTTCGCAAATGTTTAACCTTCATATTACATCTGAGTGTTCTGTTTTTCTCTTCGAACCTATTTCAAAACGGAGAGGATTAGATTTAGGTTTCAGAGTGTCCTTGTTGTCTGACAGTTTTATTACTTGAGTCAATTTAGCTGTTAAAACTATCACCGATTGGCGTGATCATATTTATATTTATATATTCTGTTCCCTACCTCCTATATTGGTAATATTTTATTTTTTAAAATAAATGAGTTACAGTAGAATTTTGTACACAATCTTTTAGGATGATATTTGTTACTCTTTGGATGATCATAACTAATATATAATATAAAATATAGATAATTTACGACGACAGATTAAAAATTTGTCTTTTTCTGTTAGCACATAGGATTACACTGTGAAATTCCGACAAATTTATTGTTTGGTGAGGCATATTCTTCTCCGTTTATGTGTTGACTAATTATTATTTAATAGAAGCTTCTTCGTATAAAACACAATATCTCAACTTTCGTTTTCTCTATTAACACTCCTTTTTAAGCAACACTCATACCGATACCATCGGGCAAAAAGTACAAGTGAAATTCTCAAGACCATAGCACACAGATTTTTGTAAATAATTTAATTGTTTATTGGCATGAAGGTATAATTTCTGTATAAGTATTTTCGAATAATTAACTACATCTCCCTAAACCCGACGCTCATGAAGCCAAACTTATATAAATACACGCGAAAATAAGTCCATACAGCAACAAAAATCAATGTTAAATATATAAATTAAAACAGGGAAAGTCAGTGTTGCCACAAGAGAAGAAAAGAAGTTTCAAAATGTTTAAACACGAAAGAAAATGTCGGAAAGTATCTTTTGTAATGCGTTTGCGGAATATTCAATGGAAACAAATGTTACAGTTATTACGAATTTAAATATCATAATGAGCAACTAAATACATTCATATTGTGTGAAATGAAAGACCTGCGAGGATATTTCATCTGTCAAAATTGAAACAGTTAAATTCTGGAAGATAAAATATCTTAATTTCTTGGGATGTTTCATAAGTTTTTAACTAATGACGTAACACAAAGATTAATAAAAAAACCAGTAAATATAATCTTAAAAGGATAACATGCTAAAAACGCTAAAAGAATTTAAAGTTGAAATTATTATATGAAAAAAGTAGGTGGGGAGAAAAGAGGAAAAATGGGTGTGTACGGAAATTGCCACTGGAGCAAGGGCCTATCGCAATTAAATTAAATTATTGAAGAATCTCAAAAATTAATTAGCTCCTAAAAAAGTAGAAATATCACCAGGTTCTTCTGTACAGTAGAAAACGGAAATATTAAACACTCATACGAATAACACAAGGATTACATGTTGATACTTCGAATTTGAGTGCGTGATTTTCCGCGCTGAAAAAAAAAATCATATGTTTATTTGCTTTTGAAGAATAATAAAGTTCATAATAGTTAATCGCAGACTACCAATTTTTTTTATCTGTTTACGTCTCTCTAACAGCGAGGTCTTTAGAGACGGGAAAGGATGGGCGGCAAGGAATGGGAAGGAATCCGGCTATGGGCTTTTGAAGGAAGCATCCTGGCATTTGCCTGGAGTGATTTGGGAAACCATGGAAAACCAAAATCTGGATGCCCGGACAGGGATTCGAAACACCGTCCTCCCGAATGCGGGGCCAGAACGCTAACCGTTACACCACAACGCTCGGTCACAGACTACCAAGAACTTGAATCTACATTTAGCCTATATCCAATAAACAGTATTATTTTTTTGGGTAAACTTTACCTCTACTTTGACCCAAAAGTTTTAGTTAAAATACAAAATATTTATTATTCAGCAAATAAAGCAAAATATTTTTTCTCACATATGGTGCATTCTTTGAGCAAACATGAGCTTCAGATTTCATTAAATGAAACAATGGATGAATATTGTATGTTCATAATGATTTATTGCAGGTTTTTTTTTTCTCGGCGGTATAATATTAACTAATGTAATAAGTGAGGTAGCGAAATAAATGCATTAATATTTTCAGCTATTCACAAAGCTGCTCGAAATTTCTATATGCTTCACATTCCGATTTATAAAAAACTGACTATCCTATTCATGTTGTCTTAATTGCAAAAACATAATTGTTTCGCACGAAATTAATGTATTCAAGAAACTGTACAACACAAGGTAGTATTTCAGTTAATGCCAAAATTTTATTTGAAGCAGATTCTATAATTTCATTGGTAACATTTTAAAGAGACATATACAGTGTGCTAGAACTGATATTTTCAAAACGATTAAAAACAGTCTTAGGTAAGATTTACCTTCCTCGTAGTTATATATTAACTAAAGATTCTTTTCTAAATTTATTCAACGACCGACTTTAAAACAGATTATTCTTGTTCCCCAATTAATGCAATCGATTCGTTTACGTACCTTTGTAGAATATTGTACAGAACATACTTTTCTTTAATTACTTACCTCCTCTTTTTTTTTTTTTTTTAAATCCTTTGAAATATTTCGATATTACGTAAAACAGTAAATAATATTTAAATGTCCATTAAGTATTTCGGTCTATGAGTGGAATATTTATGAGTAATTGTTTTAGTGGGTGTATAGCTAGAGGTTTGAGCAGACTTCCGTGCTGTGGAACGCTCCTCTTTAACTTTGCCGTGCGCTTACATATCTGATGCGACTCCCATCAGCTGGTTGGCTTAGCTGTAGCGAGGGACCCATCTGGTTCTATGCGGAGGGAGTTAAGAGCTGATTCCCCCTCGTGAAGTTTACTGAAGTTTCTAAGGACAATGTCATCGAAATGGAAGCATGCAGTCTACTCCAAGCATAATCAGTCAGCTTTTTCCCGTGGACCAGAGAAATTTTTAGGTCAGTTTTTCGTCAACTTACGAATTATCATAATTAATTTAGGAATATTTGGCACCAAGTTGTTATAAGTCAACAGCGTAAGTGGTTTTAGATCTTCTAGCACACAGTTCCCTCTTTACAGCATTCGCAGATCCACTAAAATATAATGCTTCGTACAAATATCCTTCCATAAAACCAAGTTCATCTGCTCAAAGTTCCACTCTCAAAATCTTATCACAAAATATGGACAAGTCCCGTACTTCAAGTATCTGTGAGAAATCATCTAACCCACAGGAGGAGAGAAAATAGCACAGAAAGTTCGCAAGTAAAAACTTAGGAGAACCTACAACACATACAGTATAATAATAAATGTTGGTCCATATGCACTAAAGTCGGACAGTACAATACAGTTATCAGATCTGAAGCCCGTAAACCAGCGAAACTTTAACACTGCACAGGAAAGGTGACCAAGAAAGCATTCTGAAAGAAGGACGCAAAATTATAAGAAAGATCTTTGGCCCAGAAAATCAGGTGGCGGTTATAGACTTAAATCTCGATAAGCAACAGAAACACTGTCAAACCTCGCGGCAGACATCAGGAAAAGAAAAATAAAATTTTATGGAAATATCCACAGACTCCCAGCAACAAGACTCATTCATAAAATTATGACGTACACAGAACAGTTAAAAACTATGCCCTGGGCCCAGCAGATCAAAAAAGAATGGAAAAAGCCCACATAAACTCATCAGAAATCATAGACAGACAAACGTACACACAAGAAATTAACAAATAGGAAGTGCCGCCAGAGAATGAGGTCAGTAAGAGACCGGGGACAAAGTGGACTGAAGCAAGGAAGAGAATCCACGGAGATAAAATGAGAGCTGTATGGAAACCCAGAAAACTGAATCGTTAAGGCTTTGCGTGATCCGACAGGGTGCAATTGCAGATAACAATAATAACAATAATTCTGCGTGCAAACTACAAAATTGATCTCAACAATTGAAATCTTCTCTGACAACCGATGAATTCGTTATCAATCCAAGAAAGTCTACTGCATTGCTACACTATCGGGTTTACAGGTTTAGTACCCAGTATTTATAAAGAGAACCATTATTTGACGTCAGGTTAGATACCATTTTTCTGCAACATCCATTGCCAAGGTAACAACTTGAAACACATTTAGGGCAGAGCCTATGTTTTGAAACTGTAAAAAAATAAAAAAATAAAATAAAAAAAACCATCAAAATCTGAAGCAATGCTAGCTTTTAAATAAAGGGATATGATGATCAGAAGAAAATTTTCTTTCCTATGATGAGTAACAGAACTGTGGTCATATGGACTACATAAGTATTATGCCACCACATAAGGTTTATAGTAATTTATAATAACTAGAGATTACATTAGCTGAAAAATTGCGTTTTTTCCAGAAAACTACCACTAGTATTTATGATTTATTCTATTAATAAATTTTTATCCTTGATATAAATAAGACGGATATAATTTAAACAATATTAATATAATGTCGTCTACACTCAAATACTGTGTTTTTGGCTGCAAACAGGTAATTATTCTTTTAGTTTCTTTCGTTTTCCACTTTTTTCATGCGAGATTTCTGTAGTCTACCGAATATCTTTTTATTTCAAGGTTGAAGAAGGTTATCAAACAATATATGCCTAGTAATAAGAGTATGTATTTACTTATCATATATACTTGCTTACCCACATTTTATATAGTTCTCAAGAAATAATTTGTGTTTTTTTTTTTCACTAAGTTAGACGCCTCTGAGATGGCAGTTACATAAACAGTAAGAATAGTAACGACAATTCTCAATAAGTTAAAATATTAGTAAGCTGTATTTGTTGTAATGCTGTTGCTTTCTTTGAGTAAGCAGATTTCAGGCTGATTTGTCGTGAAGAATATGTCAGCAATTTTTTTGGTCCAATACTTTGAGAAATTTCAAGCCTATGAATTGGTTAGAATTAGCATACAGATCTTTATTATTCAACTAACATTTGCCCGCTGCTTCACGCGCGCGTGCCTTGGCAGGTGTAGAAATTATTTACCGATTTTATTCTCTTATCAGACATTAACGTGGAAAGGTATGAACTGTTAATGTATTCTGAATAGTTTCGTTTAATTTCGGTTAATACGTTAGGTTCGGTTTTCATACTGATGTCAGAGAGTTGTTTTATTCATATTTTAACATGATGCAATTGATTCAATAGTAGAAAAGGTTCCTGAAAAATTAACAGTAGTAATTCGTGGTTGTAATTATTGTGCGAAGTATAAACATTTATTGTTTAGAAAGGCTTTCACGGTTCAAACGACGTTCTTTCTTCTGTGCGCTTTCAGAAGCTATGGATTTAGCGTATAGAACCCGGTTATAGGTCAATCGCTTTTCTCGGTGCAGGTTACTTTTATTTGCTCTAGCTATTTCATCTAGTTCTCTTTGACGTTGCAGACGATGTTGTCGGTCTATTTCACTCTCATTTAGCCGAATATTATTTCTGAAAGCAATATTTAACTCAGCTAAAACATAATATTTTTAAATGCTGATATGGAGGATTCCACGTTAACCGTGGTACCGAAAATTTAAATGGATATATAACAGTTGTAACGTTAAGAAAGCTGATATTATAATCATTATGTGTAATTTTTTTTGGCGATTTTATGTGTAAACTTTGCCTGGGATTATATAGCTAGGTATAAGCTTTTTTAAGGATGTATCTGTGGATTTAATGAAAAATATTCTTTCCATGATACTTAACTAAAAAAAGTTTATTTTTAAATGTGGATACCGAGGATTGCAACATAACCGTGGTGCCATAAATTTATGTAAATATAGCAGTAATCTACGACTTAGTCCTCTTGGAAGTGTGCTGAAATATAAAAATTCGTTACCAATAATCACAGCATCTCAATTTTTCTGATTTATTTATTTTTTGTTGTTTTTTATTTTTTGTTGTTTGGATATTGGTTTTTATTTTATGTTGATACACCATCAATTATTCCTGCTTTAAAATAGAAATTTACGTGAATTGGAGCTACTCTTGATTTCAAATCGTCGTATCATTACTGTCATTATTTCAGTCAGATATAATTAATCCAAAAATGTCGAGATGGATCATGGTACAGTTTATGTAGTAACGTGCATGTAACTGAAACAATTATTTCTGAGTGGCAACATTATCGCAAGTTGTGAATCGCTTGAAATGCAACCTGACAGCTGATATGATGCTTTGTTATAGGCCTAAGAGACGATGCCTGCAGCTTTATAATCTACGCGGTGTAGCATTAGGATATGAAACATTTTTAATTTAAGTTTCTTTCAATATAGCCGTATTTTCTATGGAATTATTTCAGTCGCATGTAAGTACCTGGCGAAACAACCGCCTGGACCAGATGACAATTGACTCGTTTTGTTTAGCATCAGGCATAACGGGTTTAGTTTTAAAATTTACGCGGTGTAGAATAGAATTTTAGGATGCCTAGTTATATTTGAAATAAAAATTCGTTACCAATAATCACAGCATCTCAATTTTTTCTGATTTATTTATTTTTTGCTGTTTGGATATTGGTTTTTATTTTATGTTGATACACCATAAATTATTCCTGCTTTAAAATAGAAATTTACGTGAATTGGAGTTAATCTTGGTTTCAAACCGTCGTATCATTATTGTCATTATTTCAGTCAGATATAATGAATTCAAAAATGTCAAAATGGATCACGGTACAGTATATGTACTAATGTGCATGTAACTCAAGCAATTATTTCTGAGTGGCAAAATTATCGCAAGTTGTAAATCGATTGAAATGCAACCTGGACAGTGATGACAGCTGATATGCTTTGTTATAGGCCAAAGGGACGATTCTTTTAGCTTTATAATTTACGCGGTGTAGCATTAGGATCTGAAATTTTTTTTATTTGAGTTTCTTTCAATATATCCGTATTTTCTATGTAATTATTTGAGTCGCATGGACCTGAATTTTCGGATGCCTAGTTATATTTGCACGTTATAGTCACGAGACATATTAATCGAATAAAGTACTTCCAAATATGTGCAATTCCGCACAAGTCATTATGAAAGAAGTATGTTTTATTACTTGCTGATATTTATAATAGCTGTTTTTCAGACATCGCTCTTCGAGAAAAAACTGAATTTCGTATTAAGTATTGCTATTGGCTGTATTGTACAGAATTCACGTAGCAATTTTGTTCCAGAGACAAACTGTATAACAGTCTACCAGAGACAATACGTCTTCAATATTTGTAATACAACTTTTTCGTAATTCAACAGACCTGTTACGATTCAAGTAAATGCTGATTATACTTGATTCACGTATTCTTTTTATTTTGAAGTACTGCGGTCCAGAAAAATGAATCGCAGAAGTAAAAAAAAAAAAAAAAAAGGGAAATCCTAAATTTTTCAGGTCTCTTTATGAAAGGAGTGACCGTCTGAATGTGTATAATTATCTGTGGTCTACAGTTTCACATTTCTGAAGTTTTTTACTGACTTTCTTCTTCCCATGGTACATATTAGTCGTTAGCTACTTCTGCAGATGTTGATCAGCAACATTAGCTTTAAAAATTTGGAAACACCATGCAAATTGATGCGGTAGTTTTTGCGTTATTAGAGATCAAGCCTCACTACAAACGCAGCTTGCTTACAGATTTATAATAGTATAGATTACATCGCGATTCTGGAAACACTTTGTGATTTTATTTGGCAAAACTCTTGTTACTTGAAAATTGGACTCTATGTTTTGCACAAATGAGAATGAAATAAATATTAAAGCCCATTACATCCTAGTAAATAGGAAAATCGGCAAATAAAAATACATATGTTCTTTAGTGTTGTTGTTACCATCTTCTTAACCTTTTTATGAAACTTGCTCTAAATTGTTTTTACAAATTCTTCCCTTTACCAGCTTCCCAGCTCCTTTAGTGACTTACTGCCTTAAGAGCACAGAACGTTTTAGTTAATATATGAATCAATGTAAGAGTTGGACAATACACGAAGTGTATATATCGCGTTGTTAAATAATATTTTGACGTATCATCCGAAAATTTTTGAACAGTTGTTACTGAACTGAATTTATGTTCAAAGTTATCATGTGTCATCACCAAAAAGAATCTCAGTTTGAAAAAAACTTCTTACTGAATAAATCACGTCAGAACTATTAGTACGTCAGAAGTTATAAAAAACAAAAAGTGAATCATTTAAACGGTGGTGTGTATTCTTTTCTGGGATTAAAAAAGAAAGTTAACGCTGCGAGTAGTACAAAATAATTATAAACTTGTACGTAATTTAACATAGTAAATTAAAAACCTGGCTTAATGAAATCTGAAACGAGGGATATTGTTCGCGATAATGCAGTGTAAATGAAACATTCGCATTGGCCTGTTGCAGGCTGTCCAATTGACTGATGGCGTCTCCATCTTGAGTCAAGCTGCTATCACCAATCTATATCGCCGCTCGGCAGGAGTGCAGGACGGCGTCCCGACGCGTGCCGGCAATATGGCGGCGCCGTGGCGCTGCGCGTCGCGGCGGCGGTGACGTCACGGGCGCGGCCCCTCCTCCCTATCGACCGCACCGACGCCTCCTCCTTGCCCTTCAGCGTCCTCTCCCGCTATAACATTCTTCGCTGTTTGCGGTGGTTAAAGAGGGTCGTTGTTGCCAAAACTGTTTCTTGGAGTATCTCTGGTCAATCCACCTTCCCTCCTCTTATTGTCACAGGATTTTCTGTCCAGCTGCCAATTGAACATGCAACACGAGGACTATCTTCCATGTCTTGTCATTGATAAACAGCGTAACGCTCTGCTTACAACGATGAGAGTATTCCTTCGTATCCAAAAGTCTTACAGTTATGTTACTTTCTTTTTATGTATATATCCGCTGATTTGATTATGTTGTGTCAAAAGCGTTACTGATTAAACAGTTAGCAAAAACATTTAATATGAAGAAACTTAAAAGAAAAGTGAAAAAAACTATAGCATTCAGCATCAAACTTCAATGCTACAGAGGAACAAAAGTTAACAATTTGGACAATGTTAATATTCAAGGAGCAATAAAAAGGGAGTGAAAGGATGATTTGAATGTGGCAAAGTGTTCAAGAAGTAATATCAGTTTGCTACGAGCTGGTGATGACACTGTCTTGTTAGCAGCAAAGGTTGAGGATATTGAGAAGTTACTGAATATCATGAACAGAATACTTTGGAAGATTTTGACCGCATCACAGCAGTGACGAAAATTAGCAGAAATGGTGCCAATAATAAAAGATTAAATATAAAAATATGGTCGGATGCGATAGAAGAAGTTAGTGAATTTTGCTATTGAGGAAGTAAAATTACAACCGATGGCCGAAGTAGGAATGATGTTAAAAGCAGAATAGCACTAGCGAAAAGAACCTTCATGGAAAAAGAGAAATCTTTTAGCTTCAAATGTTCATCTAGGACTCAGAAAGAACATTTTAAAACTCTATGTGTGCAGCACAGCACTTTGTAGCAGCGAAGCATGGACTTTAGAAATACCAGAAAGAAGAAAAATTGAAGCATTTGAAATGTGGTGCTATAGAAGGATGCTGAAAATGAAGTGGACAGATAAAGTAAGAAACGAACGAGTTTTGGAAATGTTGAGCGAGGAAAGAAATTTTTTGCAAGAATCTTACAGAAATAAGAGACAGGATGGTAGATCATACCTTGAGACATGCTGAATTGGTTAACTTATTAGTGGAGGGAACAGTCGACGGTAAAAACTGCAGTGGAAGACTAGAATATAAGAAGCAGGTATTGAGAACGTGGGTTGTAAGGGGTATGTTGAGATAAAAAGGTTAGCTCAAGATAGAATGGGATAGAGGATTGCATCAAACCAGTCGATAGACTAAAGCCAGCAAAAAAAAAAAAAAAAAAAAAAAAAAAAAAATCAATAGCATTGAGGAGATCTTTCAAAGTACAGGTTGTTGGCTACTGTGGGCAATTGCACGTCTATTCTGTCCCACCCTCACATATAGTAGTTGGGCCCTTAAGATAATTCCAACTTGGTGGATTATCCTTCGTCCTTCCTATTCAACTTCTCAGCCTGTTCAACGCTCTCCATGTTTCCCACCTCAGATGGTTCATTGATAAACACGTATCGTTTGGCACGCGTCGACTTTGAATTTTATAACCGTTGAGTCGACTTTAAAGATGTAAAAGATCGGTACTTTAAACTGCGTTCTGCCAGAGATTTAGGGTTTCTGTTGGCTAGTGAGAGGTGGGTAGTTACAGTAAGTATTAGGCTCTGCAAATTCCATTAAGTTTACACATCAGTTAACATACATATCTATTTTACCGTGATAGTAAAATTGGAATGATTCCTATTGTAATTCATTGTCAACTTAAACAAAATATACTTTCATATTTTTAAGAGATAAATATTTCATAAAATGAAACAATTTTAAATAAAAATTTGGTAGATCTAAATGCGGAAAGAAGAAGGTGTATAGCGAAGCTGTCGTCGCGGCAAAAGCTCCATCGCTTTAAAGAGAATATTCATTTCACCAGTTTAACGTCCTTTGTAGCATTGCCAATCCATTCATTTCATAGGAACTACAACGTTTATATTTTAAAACAAAAGATACAGTTAAGTATTTATAATGACAAAGTCACCGTAGCTTATTATTAAGACTAAGAAGATGCTGTTTCGAACCATCTCAAAAATGGGCTTCTAGAGACCTTGTAACTTGGCAGTTGCTTGAAAACTTGATCTATGTCACCCCGTGTTTACCAAATAAATAATTAATTTTTTATTTAGTTTTAAGATAAAAACATTCCAGTTTTACAATAGGTTTAGGTTATAGAATAGAGAATAAAATAATTGTATTTTTTAAAGTTTACTATAACTGAATAGCAGAAACTTAAAAATAATGTGATTTTTACGTTTAATAAAAATGATATCCCAGCCTTGAGTTCATTCGGGAATCCCTAGTACAATTATTTACGTATTTTTCCGTAGTCTCTTCAGTTCTTTCTGTTGGTTGTAATTCTTAGAATTGATAAAGGTATCTTTATAATTCCAGGGTATGTTCTGATTTCGCATTAGAAGCAGTTAAAATATATCGATTCACAACTAAGGATCAACTTAGGTTTAGTGACTTTGAAAAAATGTTCACCAAACCTGTTCCTTTCATTGGTGGACATATCCGCCTTATTTCGGTCCAGGTATTTGAAGTGTTTCCATCTGAATGCGGTTGAGAAAAGAACTGTAATTTAAAAAGAGTATTTTATACATTCACTAAATATATTTTGATTTGGCCAGATAAAGGATGTTTATGAAAACTAAATCACTACTTATTTATATTACATAACGATGTGTCATAAAAAAAAAGATTTGTGACAACTGCGGTTTCCTTTCGATTGTTAAAACTACTAATTCAGGCGTAAGAATTGAACCATAAAAAGTTTCAGTAATAGTTATAGTATTGATTTTTATTGCTTCGTCAGCTAAGCTACATGAAAATAGGTTTCTTGTATTTAATGCTCTAATATTTTAACAAACAAAATTAGAGATAATATTTTGTTACCTCTGAGGATTACCTCAGGATAATTAAGCAGTTAATATTATCGAATTGCATTATATACTTGTACTTTTGTTTAAGATTATCTTGCGACTGCAGATCTCCTTTAATAGCACGCTAATCTTCTGGTAAAACATTTGTTATTAAAATATCCTTTCTGCGATAAAATTTACGAATTATTGTTTCTAACAAAAATTTAATGTTAAATAATTTCAATGCTTTGATAGTTCCTGCTTCAGGCGAAGGCACTGGTCGTCGGTTTCTAGCATTCTGTCCTTGAAATTAATGTCAAATGCTCCATTACTGATAGCAATACTAAAGAATAAGACAACATAATTTTTCAGATACGGCATGCTATTTATTATTACATTGCTTCTTGAAATTTATGCAATGTGGAATCCTAGTACAAGTCAAATCAAATAATTACACATATTATTTATGAAATAATCATCCACGTTGAAAATTTTGTATTTTTAACTATAATTACATTCATCTAGTTTCACAATCTCTGTTATCGTTCTATACACCTGCGCTCTTTTCATAGGAGTTTTCTATAGCAATTTTTTAGAAACTATGTGAGGACGATATACAGTTAAGAAGAAATTTTAAAAGAAAATGTTATCCTATTTTAGTAAGAAGAGTAATTATTTTTTAACTCTTGAAACTGGAAGAAAAAATGGAAATAATACTTGCTTGTTCCAAAATATTTTTACTAGCTTTTGGAAACATTTTCAAGTTCCTGAGTGTAGCTGAAGTTTTATCTGAAATTACGTTATGTTCGAATGAACTACAGAAAAGCACATTCCGAACTACATTAAAAAACAGCTTTTACTGACTTACTTGTCATTAAAAAAATACACACAATAAATCAAATGAAAATCCAAGGCTAACACTTCTCTTAATTTCAGACCTAACACAAACAGGAAAAGAAATTGACAGCGAAAGGTATGAAAATAGCCTGGTTCGTTCTGCTGCTAATTGGTTCATGGTCTGTGTAATTGCTCGGAGTACTCATACAATCACAGAACAATAAACACGTAGTTTAAACTTAGCACGACGGTATTTCTATGTTGGATATTTCGTTTTATGATGCTGGGAGAGAAAAATAATGAAATATGACTAGTTTTATGTTCTGTATCTATTAAAAACGGAATTAAATTTGTTTTTACTACCAGTGAAATAATTAATACAGTTCTGAAAACCAATAAGAACTTTCTTATGAACGTAATAAATTTTTATTGCTTATATTCATACTTTGTTATAGGTATATACAAACCTTTAATCAGTTCTCTTGTTACATTATTCATTTACTATAGATAATTAATAGCTCCTTTTATATGTATGTAATTAATGTTTTGTATTTTCATATATCGTTTTTAATTGCAATAAATTTAACGTATAAAGACTTATGTAGGCGATGTCTGCTTTTTATTACTCCTAAGATTTAGCTAGAGGAAGATCATCTTATAGTCGTTTTATTGCATCTTATGATTCTAGTTTTACCTGTCCTAATGTAGCAATGGCACACAAACCGATAGAAAATTCACCAATAGTAAGCAAATGATACAGTCTGCTAGAAAAGTTCTACTACAATTTTACCACTCAAGGCCTACCAAACGTAATGTAATATAAGCAACGATATATTGGCACCCGTAGTGTCTGATTTTCTTTTTAGCAGTTATTTGTGCTTGATTGCACTGCATATCTTACATGAAAATGTGAAGGAAAACGTTGTAGCGTCGTTTGGTTACAGAAAGGCCGGGCAATGAACGACTGTCTGCTGAATAAAGATGTGTAAATTGGTGGCGAAAACCTGTAGGAAGTGAGAGGAAGCACCAGCAAATGGAACGGAGGAAAGATTTTAGATAACGGAATGGGGGTGGGGGGAAATTGAGTACAGCCGGGGGACGTGGTCGAGGTGGGGATTTAATTACCTTCCCTTTCAAACGTTATTCTCTGTCGCCATTTTGAAGACAAATGAGAGAGCCGCGACATTTCCATTATAATATACGCTACCGGTAAATTTTATTATACTTATCTAATCGGCATCGCATGAAGTTATTAAACGTGTAAAACATTAGAGGGATATCGCTGAAAGGAAGCGACATCTTTCGCATCGTTATGCACGTAGGTGAGAGCCAAGTCGATCCCATTAACAGATAACGACGGAAACGCTGCTGTGATCAAACCCGGACCATCATATCACAATCAACATTCATTTTCATTCCCTACAGATTAATATGGTACAATAAAGAAAAGAAGTTATGTCTGCTATCACAACGACGAAATAATCTTGTCAATGCTGCACTGTATTCACGCGTGCCGCGAATGATTTTTTTTTAAGCTACAGCCTTTTAAGCGCTCTATTTTCAGAACACCTTGTCGTTAACAAACGGTATTTGTGAATACACTGTTGATAATATTAGGTTGTTTTTATGAGGATGGAATGAGAAAGGTAGAGAAAATAATTTGAGCTATTAAATACATTTATTGGGTACTATAACCGTCGATCACAATACTGAGTAATGTGCTAAGAGAGCGTCCATTAACCACGTAGCTCCATTTTAGCCTCCTGTGAACCCTCCCCCCCCTCCCCCGCCCCCTCATAGCACGTAGCTTTCTTTCCCTTTCACTTCTCTTGGGTGTCCCATGACACTCACTTTTTTTTTAGATATATTTCCTTACCCACAAATGAAAACTTTCCCAATCTTTTATACCTGAAATCTAGTGCTAGTGTGTCCTTCCATTCCCCTAAAGGTATTGTTGCTAATTGTTCATGCAGTATCCATCCAGGCCCCATTACAAAGACATGTGTCACACATTACCACCATGCTGTTTAATGATTACTTATATCCTGGCTCCTTTATCAATCGGTCCCGCGAGTTTTCGACTGTAATTTCAAGATAAATGTAGACGTCTACTAATAAAAGCTTTTCAGCTCCTGTATTTAATAACATGATACTCAGGCAAACGTAATGTACCGCATGTCAGCTGTGTTGCGAGCTGTTTTGGTGTGCGCGCTGCTGGTCGCAGCTGAGTCGATGTCGTGTCTCCTTGAGGCGACGTGCGATAGGCAGCGCCGGAAGTGGGCCTCTGAATTTTAATAACGCCATAGATCAAATTGCAGCCTACAGGGAGGTCGGCTCGCTGCAGGTGTCGGATTGTGATCGAACGTCGCGACATTCGGCAGGTGGGACAACATCTCACAACTAACAGTAGCCTTCTTAAAATACAGATGCGATCAAGCTATACGTTCAGACGGTCAGTATATACTCTTGGCCTAACGTACACAAGATTGTGATTAATATCTCCAGGGAAAGAACAGTTTTGTCTGTATCGTGAGATTTTTAGTGTGATGTGGTTAAAAATACTTTTATTATGACAGATTTTGATGTTTTCTGATCTCAAAGACTCAAACAGCTTAATGGAATTAGCCTACTCGTATGTATGGCACCTTTAATTCTTTCTATCGTGTTTTTTTCCATTATCAAGTGGACTCTTTCAAACACTATTAAAACACAGTTATAGATAAGACCGACTATAAGACTCTCATACGATGTTTTTATTTATGTTGCTTGTACTGTAATAATTCGTGTAAAGTAAGTATTTCGTAAAATGCAATTAGATGAACAAGCTCCTCTAATAACAAAATAAACATGTAATTATAGTACTATGGATGGCAGGTATTTATGTTTCGTGTCACTTTACTTCATGAAATTGAACTATTATTGAAAATACATAAATAAAATTTGGTTAAAAATTAAGATTACCTAGTAGTAATGTTTTCCTTAAGGCTTTACGCCTCGTCGATGTTGAGGTTATTAGAGGCGGGAGGGGAATCGAGACAAGGAACGGGAAGGAATTTGGTCCTGTCCTCTCAAAGGAACCATGGAAAACCGAAATCTGGATGCCTGGACGAGCATTTGAATGCGTATCCTCCCAGGCCCGAGCATTACTCCCCGTTTTCCAGCTTCGATAGCTTGTTTAAAAATCGCTCGTAACTTAAACCCACCATCTGTACAAATTATTTCATTTGTTTTTCAATTTAAATCAAAATATAAACGAGTAATTCATTGATTTCTTGATAAAACTGAGTTAATTAGACAGATGAAACCTCTGTGTTATATCATCGTCTACATTCGCTAAGATATATCGTACTTTTATTGAAGGCTACCGGTTTGATTAGTTCATATACTTTTACCGTAATAATAAAAGTTTGGTTTTGCTTAAAATTAATATGGCTTTTACCCATGCATTTTATTAACTGCCTGCACTCAACTCTAACGCTTGCTTTTTCAGTGCGTTGGTCAGAAACTGGAGCAAGGCAGCCTCTCGAGTAGAGATTGGTTTGAAACACAATTAACGATAAGACTTGTGTCCTGGCTAAAACGGCGCGTCACTTACTTGATGCTGCCCGTTGGCCTGTATGCACGACTTTATATTTGTGCCCGGTAGCCGGGGGCAAACAGTTTGCGTCGTGGCCTCTGGCCAGGGCGAGGTGTTGTGAAAGGCGGGCGGCACGGTATCTCTGCCGCAAGGCACAATGCTGGGTCCCACACACCTGACACTCACCACAGCTCCCAAGGCTTGTTTTCACAGTCCTTTCGCCGCTGACAAGCGCTTAGTTTCACTTGTAACGTGTTTCGAGATACTGCCACCGTCCAATAAGCGAGGGTTTTCGTTTGCCTCCTTTTCAGTCAGAGTATCGAGATGTCAAAAGCTGTCCGCAAGTTCGGCCTCCATTCAGGCAGGACCCGCCACTGTACTCCGCTGACCGCTACATCCGTCTTATTCACGTGGAAACGGACGCGCCTATCTGTTCTCAACGGACAAACTTGTGAACCTTTCAGATCTTGTCCTTTATATAGAGAAAGCTTTTGTGCGTTTGAGATCTTTTGTCGTATCCACATGAAATCTTAAATGGCACTCTAATATAATCGGAGTGAAAATGTGGTTCCACAGAAAGTCGATCAAAATGTGGGTTCAGTTGTACCATAGTTACAGGTGTATATAGATACTTCCAAGCAGTGCTGTATCTATAAGGTAGTCAGCATGTTTAAATATTTTTTTAAAGTGCTGTTCAAGTCCAAGGTACATCCATTTTGTGTGATAATGCTATTTAAGTGTTGATTACAAACTGAAAATTTCAAAAAAATCAATCTGTGGAAGGTGAAACGGAGTGACGCAACAGTTAAGGTCCATGCCGAAAACTGTCACAGGATATTACAAGCTATTCTGTTTCATTTCAAAAAGTTCTTTGTAATTCCATTAGCTTATATTTCACTGAGTGATATAAAATATTTCTGTCACACGTTCGTTTTCGATAAATATCTTATGGACAGGTACACTCATTTTGAAAGTTGAGACTCCATATCATAGACTGCTAGTGACCGCCACTGATGCTAGTGCGACACGCGATATTTCGTGATATTATGAAGGGTATACTAATGCAGCGTAGCAAAGTGACCATGCTGACGCGCTGTTATGGTATGTTTACGGGGTCAAGGTTCAAATCTGGAACTGTTTATATTACTGTTTATAGTTTTTTTTCGCAATCATCTTGGCAGTTAGTGGGATGGTTTCCAATTTCCACAACTACGAAATAATAAATGAAATTACACTAATCACACAAAACTTAAGTAACGCAGATCGCAGACAGATGTCGACACTTGTACTCATCTCCTCCTCTCTCGCCCCCCAGCGCCCAACGACCTCTTGCGACAAGCTAGCCAGCGATCGGATTTCTAGCACCTAATTGGAAAAAGCAGATCATGGGGTCCCTGAGAAACGCTAGGTAGAAAAAGTTGCAATTAGATTTTTACAGGTGAATTTTAGTTACAACTCAGTATACTATGATCATGGGGATTACAGACTTATTACCACGCACATTTGCGAATGATGTCAGATTACCATTTTAGTTTTACCCACTACAATTTATTACAATTACCAGTCATGCCATCGCAACGATAAATTGTTGGGAACATGTTCAGTAGCGCTTTGCAATTCAATATTATATTTTCCATTTTATTACAATATAACTTTCCTTGCAAAAAATAGAATGGTGCTTTAGGTAAGGTGATCTCATTCCTTTTACACTATTTTTTTCCAATTTAATAAAAGAGTTATCGATGAAGCAAGCTAGCCTCACGAATAACAACATACACTTACAAAGAAAGAGGAATAAATTTAATTCGTTGTTCTTCTTTGTTATCTGTCACTCGTATCTTCCGTCAGAAGCTTCCAGATACGTAGGCTTATTTGCAGATACAAAATTGGGAATAGATTTAGGTGCATTTTGAATGACATTATTATATCTGTCTACACTATTATAAATGTATAAACGAGATGCGTTTGTCTGTCCTTTTGTCCAGGCATCACGCAAAACTGCCGAACCAATCTAGGCGGAGTATCACAGTTTGAAATGTTATGATCTAGTTTAAAATCTGCTGTATATCTTATGGCACTACGTGATCGGAAAGATGAGCAAAAATGTGAATTCGTTCGTACCGAGAACAGATAGACGCCCCGGATCATACAGCATCTCAGATGAACACTCCTTAACGAAATGCCCATCAAATATGACGCTACAGGCTACAACACAAATAAATAGTCCACCCTTTGGTTTTTTGTTAATATTTTTTTACTATCTAACTTTGGTTTTCTAGAATATTGTACTTTAGAATACACGGAAAATTTAATGAAACGACTATCTAAAAATTAACACTGCAGTAAGCGTAACGAAATTGAGGAATTTAATTTACGTTAAGTGTTACAGATATGATTTCTTTGGTACTAGAAGAACAACAAAAGACTAACGCATTAGTCTCCACTAAGATACGCACGAGCGAGGCAGCAGGGAAATGTAATTTTATAAATGCTCGACGTATTCTGTTCTCTCCTTCATGAATGGAGCTAAGAGACTGATAAAACAAGGGGGGACATTTCTCTACACAGTTTTTAACCGTTAAGCGAGCTGTTTCATCAGAGTTCTGTGACATAACAAACAAGTTCAAAAGTTAGTTCAGAACAAAATTATCCGTGAATTGAGGGTTTATCTCAAGCGCTGAGATTTATGTACACAGACTGTGTATTAGATTGACTTCACATTTAAAAATGAATAAAAAAACTCAATATCAAATGATTTTTAAGTAAAGACGATTATTCGTTTTACTATATTGTATTTCGAAGGGTGAATGTAAAGCAAAAACAAAAAATGTTTCAGTTGAAAAAAAATTGTCGTTGTTGTTGGCATAATTTTCTGTCAGATTTATAATTCGATTCTTAAAATTCTCTGTCGATAATTGTTTTTAATTGGAAGAAATTATCTTCTGAATTACCACATGTTAAAATTATTTATTTAGTTATTTTACGTAAACCAGGCAATAGTTTATTCCAAAAGGCCCTAAACTTTAGGAATCTACATGTTACTAAAAGCTAGTAGTTTCGGAAATATAAGCTGAAAATAGATTTTTTAAATGGTTTTCGGGGGAAGCTCCTAGAAACAGAGGAATACAATGAAAAATTCGATCATTTTTAGAGCGGGCTGATCGCTGGCTTTTATTAACCGACTTTAAAAAAGAGGAGGTTCTCAAGTCGATAGATTTTTTTTAATGTATGTTCATCGATATCTTCACCAGTTGTGAACCGATTGTAATTTTTTTTTAGTGGATAGCATATACCTTCAAAGTGGTCCCATATAAATTTAATTGAGATCCGGTGAAAATATAAAAATGGTGACCGATCTTCACGAATGTATTTTATTATATATGTATTTTATTATGGAGAAGCTTTCTCATAAAAAGAATCCACCAACTCTCCCCCTTTACACCCTTATTTTTTGTTGAAACCCACAATTTTTTCCGATTTCGATGGAACTTTGCTCACGTACACTTTAAAACAAAGAGAAAAATACTGTCCACATTAGTTTACCAAAAACTGATTAATCTCTCCCTTTACACTCCTCCTTAATTTTTTCCAATGTTCTTTATACGAAGTTACAGTTTTTATACGATTTCGATGTAACTTTAAAACAAAGAGAAAAATTCTGACTACATTTGGTTTACACAAACCCAACCCCTCTCCCCCTTACTACTCCCTTAATTTTTGTCAATGTTCTTCGTACATAGCTACAATTTCTATCCGATTTTGAGGGAAATTTGCATATGTATACTTCAAAACGAATAAAAAATACTGTCCATGTTTGGCTTGCAAACGCCCAACACATCTCTCCCTTTATTCGCACCACTATTAATTTCCAATATTATTTATAGAAACCCAAAGTTTTAAATCCGGTCGAAATCGATTCAGCAGTTTTCCAGTTATGCCAGATTATTCAAAAAATAAATTTGTCCTAATGTTTCAATATGTACGTCATATTTTAACTTGGACCCCACGCTTTCAAGTTGGAAAAAAAAAAAATATCTGTATTTTTTGAATACTGAGAACAAGCAGATATATTCCAGTTATAGATTTATGTATGTGGTATGTATTAATGCGCGGATGGTACATGTTACGATTACTGAGCGTCGTAATTAATTCACCACCCCATGCTATTCAAGAGACGTCATTGAAATCAGTATCATAGTATTGTAACATGTTCAGTGTTAAACTAACCTAGTGCACAATTCGAAGGGTTTTGTATAATTCTGTAACTGCATCTGACAAGGAAATACTTTAAAGTTAGTTATTTGAGGAGTTAATAGTGAAGGCCTTTCCAGTTCTATATGATACTGTAATCGCATATGACAAGCAAATAGTTTAAAGTTACTTATTGCTTTTAATTTTAATGATTGCAGCCTCTGTTTTACTTTAGACGAAATATTGTGGACGAATGTTGTGTTCTTCTGTTAACTATATCCACGTATAAGCTTAAAGTCTTTGAGTTTATAGTGTGTGAATATGTTTTGGGTTGTGAAGGAATACGGCTTTTTACTCATAATTCAGATCGATTTCTCCCTATAAACCATACGTTTTGTTAATTGGCCTCTCGATTTCCCAAAATCCATTCCAAAATTTTTGATTAAGTACCAGAATTTATGTTGTTTTTTCCATCTTGACTCTCAATGAATTACGATTTGTAAGTGTAAAACTACTGTTTGCCCCCTCGTTTTCTTCTGCATAGATTTATGTTTACATTACATTGAGAATATTAGTATAGTATGTTTTATCCAGTATACGGTATACGTAACTAACAGCAAGTCATCATAATTTATTAAAAATGGAAACTGATATAGAAAAAAACATTTGTTTTGATAGATAAATCTACTATATCGCATTTATAATCAATGTCAAATGTGTTTTGAACGGTGTAAGTGGTATTGTATATCTCCGTATGAAGACTGGTTGTATAATGTTCCTGCGGAGATTTGATGGTGTATAATGTTTGAGTGAATAGGATGATTGATATAAACTATCTGTAATTTCTTCTTTTTCGGGGGACCAAATGTTTCAGTTCGAAATTATTGTCTAGACATGATCGACGTACCGGTACAGATATGGACATTTTTCTCCATTCCTTTCTAAGTTACTACAGTAAGCCTACTTGTAATCTCCTTCAAGTGGATGTAACTGTATTATTTGTTTGCCTTAGTTTTTTAGAAACCCATTTACTAGATTTGTAATAATATCTGTGCTTACTGGCACGCACTTCACGATTTGTCAGCAATACTCAGACACTATAGTTTTTGTACTGTGCCCACTTATAAATTGCAGGAGTGTATTGCAGCGTTGTATGTTCCCCCCATCGTCTAATACTAATTCATCAATTCGAGGATCTTCAAAATATGTCCATAAGGCTTATTGGTAGGTCGCTGTTGGAACCCACCTTGGTCTCCACCCTTTGGAGTTGAGACGGAATGTCCATGGCGTCCTCTTCTTGCAAAAAAGTTATTTCTGGTGTGTTAAATTGCCCTGAGATTCTCTGCCGTGTGCATTTCCCTTGCTCTTCTGGTATGAGACTTAGGAAGATATTTGTCCACAAACATCTGCGTACAATTTATGAGGCGGGCAGCGCCTTAGAACGTATACAGAAGGAAGGTAATGCAATCCCTCTACAACTTGACTTTATCACACATTGTTGACACAGTTATAAAGTCAGCAATAAGATTAATAATTACACCTATAATTAATTGATTTGTTCATTATTTTTTGCTATAACTATTTGTTTTCGATTTTTTTCACCTGTAGCTGTATGTTCAGTCTAATTATTAATTTTTGATTATCTGATAATAACCTATCATGTAATTATCTGATTTTTTCTGAAGTTTCGTTTCGTTTTTGCTATTTCATATTTTTACTGTAATTATTTGATCCTAAACACTGGTCATTATTTTTAGTTTCCAGTTATCACGTAATATTTCAATTTAAAAAGTTTTTAAGTTGAAGTAAATAAATGAATATCATGCAACTTACCTGTTGTAGCTACTTTCTGTTTATTATTACCGTAATCATCTTTTTTTTTTCGTTTTTTTAGTTTTGACCAACATAGGTTATTTGAATATCATAATCAACTGAAAAATGGCGGGAACCCAGCGGCTGCGGCGGTGGAAGTGCGCGTGGTAACGGGTTGCGGGCCGCACACAAAGCCGCGGTGTATCTGTCGGAAGAGGGCTGTTGACTGGCGCCCCGGCCCAGCCGGCCGGTGGTCCGAGGGACAATGCGCTCTTCAGCAGCACGCGCCCTTCCGGCTCACACTAATCTCGAGGGCACCTCACGGCGCCATCCTGTAACCACGAGCCCGCACAAGCTGACGCAAACATCTCAACACACTCACCCAGTGAACCACAGTTACAGCGCATAACGACACATCCTCCTAGAGTACCACTTCTGCTTCTAATAATCGTAAAACTTCTCCATCATCAAGAATACCGAATCATAAGCTTCTGCTAACTGCTTTCTTTTTCTTGAATAATGGCGGCTTTACGACAAGTGGACGTTGAGGTCATTAAGGCCTCAGACGATTGGGTGCAATGAACGGAAATGAAATCGGTCATTCCCTTTTGAAGGAACTCTTTTGGAATTCGAGGGAGGTGATTTCGGGAAACCTTGAGAAGCCTTAATTTGGATCGCCGATCCGGGGCATAAACAATAATTCCCCTTTAACCGCCAAGTTTGGTTACGTCATCAAAGCAGAGGTGAATTGAGAAACACCTCAGAAGAATATCCCAATTGCTAATGCGACTCCTTGCCTTTTCAGTAAACTAACTCAGCGAGAGCTTGCAGACTGTAGTAGAATATCAGCGGATGTCCTGTCACAGTATTGGCACTTTCTAGGACATTGGTTCCTAATTAGTTTATTCTAGTACCACTTCAAGAACGAGCCCAACCTTACCCCTTATAGCTGAAATGATAATAATCCAATGAAAAACATCACAAAAATAAAAAATGTCGAAAACTGTTATTCAAACAATTCTAATAATATTGAAAATCGTAAATGTTTATTTAAGTTTAATGGGACAATGCACAAATCTGAGAAATTTGGTTGCTGTTTGCTGAGCTTCAATCTTAAATCATTTTTTCATTGAATTCGGTGATGATATTTGGTTTTCATGTTTGTCATGACCGAAAATCCACTGTCATAAAGATAATAAAAACGTTATTTCTGCTTTGCTAACATGAGTAACGTCTATTAGATAAGCCCAAAAATTTATTGGTGATTACTCTGCAAAACGACTCTTTGGTCTGCTGTTGTACTGCAGCGATATTTCTAAAAAAAATAGCTGCGTAGCTTTGTCGACAGATTTTGCAAGTGGTATTTAATGGTCAATTTTATATCCAAAAAATCGTTTACACACACAAATACACAAACACATACACACAAAAAAAAGAAACTGGTTATACTTACCGATTTCAACCAAAAATTTACAGAGAGGCATTTTTTAAATAACTGATTAAATATTTTCCCTCATAATTAATATGGTTACATCCTGACCATGAAATCAAAAATTCAGCTCGTTCAATCTGGTAAAAAGAAAACTGACAAGTAAGCATATTTTTGCTATAAAGGGTTAATCAGCATCTGTTTGTACTCATGATGTTCTTGCTCGACCAAGAACAACTCAATTTTATGTCCCGACTCAAATATTCTCGAAAAAACTCTTCAACTGGACTCAGCCAGCGTACTTCAGTAAGTAACAACAGTCTCGTGTTCACTAAAGCTCTCTCCCTCTCACACAAAAAATTTTAACATTCTTAAAATATATTTGGTCAATAGCAATGTTTGAGTGATTACTTTATATATATATTAGTGATTACCTTAGCTTAGAGATTACCTCGCGTACCTCTTGAAGCAACCACACGTATCCCTGGGAGTACGCGTACCACTAATTGGGAACCACTGTTCTTGGCCAACAGATCTTTTGGCTACTTTCCACATCTCTCGCGTATGGGAATATCTGCATCCGTGAGATACAAATTTTGGACTATTTGAGCAGTGCTACCCTGTATGTAAAATCCTTAAAATAATTTATCCAGAACTATTAGCTATACAAACAGTAAAGGTGAATTTTTTTGAAACTAAAGGCCTAAGGACTAGGCTATGTAAAATCAGGAAATGGGGAAACAAGTCCTACCCTGTGCATTTTTTTCTGTAAGTATAATCTTTAGAACAATGAACAATGTCTTGTAATATTTATTAAAAAAAAAAAAAATCAGAAAATTGCTGAAACCACGAAACAAATTTACAAAATACTTTAAAAATTATGTACATTTAATTTGGTTTTTGACGATGTATTTAGGCTATGATTATTAATTTTTCAATGACGTTAGTAATTTATTCGCTCAACCGAACATAATCGATGCCTCTACAGTCGGGTGGTAGATTGTAGTATCATATCTTCGTTCATTTCGTTTTCTAATAAGTTCCATCATTTTGTATTGTCAGATAGTTCTCGTGTTCATTAATCAAGTACAATCCTCATTTCCTATCCTTCAGACGAACTGCGTTACTGAAAGCGAAATCCGAAGTTGAGCCGACTGTCAAAGGGATCGTTATCTGCAGCTGTTTATAACTTTGAAACTGACAGCAATCTCTGCCGCCTCGGAAAGTGTTAATTGAGTGCTTGCTCTTCATTATGTACACAAAGCGATGAAGTTGATAAACTATGAAACTGGGAGATCTTTCTCGAGGCTCAAGATTGTGATCTCTCTTTAGGAGCTCAAGAGTGGGTTCCCATTTAAGCTCCCTGGGGGAGGATTCTGAAACTAGGTACCAAAGATCACTCACATCAATAGCAACCAAGTGTAGAGTAACATATCTATCAAGCAATTAGTTACAAAATAATTTTTCTTTTCGTATCTATTATTGTTACGAGCCATCATTCAATTATAATTTTATATCTCAAATACCTATCGAGTTATTAACAATACGTAAACCGTACGCTTTGTTTCATTTCAGATTACGTACTGATTAAAACTGTAATCCATGATACATTACTATATTTCAGTTCTCCTCAATCACTTTCACAAAGTCGTTTCCAAAAAACTGGGTAAAATATTAAAAATGTTTTTCCCTGTAATTAACTGCTTCCAATAAATATCGCATACGTTAAATTTACTAACAAGTGAGAATAGGTTATGAAGAAATTAGCATAAAATAATTGCAGCGAAGCACAGTGTGAAGGTACGCAGAATATACCCTTATAAATGTCTGAAGATTTTCAGGTTATTTAATTTTTTTTTAAATCTTTCGACACGACAGATAGTTTTCAAAAAAAAAGCTGTCACTAAACTTTCCATCGACTTTTTCTCATAGAAAAACACCCATGAAAATATGCATCAGATTTCGTTGTGAAAATACGTGAAGCACGTTATAGTAAACAAATGTCGTATCGTAGTGTTAGCGCTATTCCTAGCAAATTTGCCAGATTGTGATTATCAGGAGGTTACATACACATTACAAAAAATTCTGCAGAACAATAAAAGCGCTAAAAATTACGTAAACAATATAAATCATACAAGAACAATTTAAACTTATTAAAATTAGTTGAAATAATAAAGAAACAATTTTAAATGAAAGTACAAAAATAATTACAAATATTAAACATCTGATTTATAAAATTACACATTTTTAAAACAGTATCACTTCCAATACAATGGATGGCAAAATACTCTAAACTAGCATAGTTCCCAGCGTTTCCCGTTATGGCTGAGGTTGATTTGCCCGTTCAACAGTTTTAGTCGCACATGTCTGTCAAATTCTCCCCAGTTTTCATCAAAAATAACAATTTTTTTTTAGAAAGTTCAACAGATATCACATTTGGCTTTGTAAGATGATTGTTAGTTTTCATTCTGAGGGTTAGATTAGAAAATATTTTACAATTTTTGACCCTAATTTTTTCGTAAACAATATTTTACATGACGAAGACTGTTAGGACGAGAAACGTAGGATGTTATATTATTTCCATGTACGCATTAGACAAATCTCATTGTGATCTTACATAAAAAAGTGAATTATGATGTTAAAGAAATTTTGAGATCACATAAGCATTTTTCTTTCCTTCTCTGGTGGCAGATCACGTAGCACCAGATTCTAAGTCAGATATTAAGTTTTCAAATTTCCTATGTCAGAATGTAAGGTTTGTTACTGTGAATATTCTGTCAAAATCGATTCAACAGTTTTCAAGTTATGCCAGATTATTTTTTAAAAAATGTTGAGGCTCCTGTGTATCAAATTTCTTGTCAGTCGCTTCCATATGCAGTACGTATTTCTACATCTACATCTACATATATACTCTGCAATTCACAAAATTGTGGGTGGCAGAGGGTGCTCAGCACCAAAGCTAATCTCTTTGCTGTGCATTCCAATCCCTAATGGTACGAGGGAAAAAAGAATTCATATAAGAATCAGTCCGGCACCTTATTTCTCTAATTTTATCTTTCCTGTCCTTCCGACTCAAATAGGTTGGTGGAAGAAGTATTTCACTACACTCAAAAGTGAAAGTGGGAGTACGCATGTTTTCCAATAAGTTTAAACGAAACGTGTGTCGTCTATCTACCAGAGACTCCCAACCTAATCTACTAATCAGTTCTGTGACTCTTTCATAAGGACTGTAGCAAGCGGTCACGAATCGAGCGGCTCTACTCTGTACTTTCTCTATACTTTCGATCAATCCCTTACGAAACGGGTCCCAAATGGCACAACAATAATCCAAATGTGGACGCACAAGAGATTTGTACGCTATCTCCTTTTGTTTGTTCATTACAATTAGTCTTGTGTAGTTCGCGAACGAACTAGTTCGGAAGAGCGCTCCCACAGGCGAACTACGCGAACTAGTTCCCAGATCTCTCGCTCCTTAGTTCGTTAGTTCGTTCAATCCTTTCCCGAAGACCAACTTTTGTTTTAGTTTATTGTCTAAAAGGAAACACAATTCCTTGTGGACACATTTCACTGAAGAACAGATATAAAAATAAAAGAAAAATAAATTGTTCAACATTAATAATTATTGCAGAAGTCACAAACGGAAATTTAACGTGGAATGTGAAAATAAAATACACTTTGATCCCATTAACAATCAAAAGACAACCATCGATAACCACAACTACCATAACAAACAAGAGAGCGCGTGCAGTAGCGCTAGCAAAGCGAGCGAGCGAGATGTCTTGGAGGATCTAGTTCGCGAACTAAACAGAGCGCTCCCGGTCGCGAACTAAAGAGAGCGGTACCGTTCGCGAACTAACAGAGCTATCCCGGTCGCGAACTATAGAGAGCGGTACCGTTCGCGAACTAAACAGAGCGCTCCCGGTCGCGAACTATAGAGAGCGGTACCGTTCGCGAACTAAATTGAGCGCTACCGTTCGCGAACTAGCACCATTCGCCTCTAGGGTATCCAATATTTTTTCGGTTGATGGTAGGAATTTTTTAAAAAGAATAACCTATAAAAATATAAAATTTACGAAAGAGTAGAAAATGATAAAAGGTATGTTTTTACTATTTCATTTTTTAAGCTATATTTTTTGCACTTCTTTCATCTTTAATTCTTTTTTGTCTACAGTAAAATTGTTATATGCTTTATCGCTTTCAGTTGTCAAATTAATTTCGAGAAAAAGCTCATTTTTTATTCATGAAATACTTCTCTTACTTTTACCTGGATTTCGTATAATATTGTTATTTCAGAGTAAAGTTTGTTCACTTTGATATTCATTTTTTCTCGCAAATTTATAACCTCTAATATAGTCTCACAGTCATCAAATGAAACCCTGTGATTTGAATTTAATTTTTGGATTTTGTATAGCCAATTGCTTTCATTAAAATCTAACTATTTACTAAGATACTCCAAACATTTATCAACGAATACTAGAGCATTATTTTTTTATATTATCACTTTCTGTGGAGAATTTGGTTTCTAAAGGCTTTTTCTTAACCAAAGAACCAGTATCTTTTACATTTTTCTAGCGCTTTAAAAGCTGACATAATATAATACTTATCTCAGTCTGTTGGTTAACAGCTTTGTGAAAGTGATGAAAGAAATGACTTGCGAAATTCAAAAAGATTTTAACTTTTGTGTCTTCATCAGTTTCATTCGTCGCCAAAAAATTGTGAATATGTGTTGGATTATTCTCCCCTTCACTAATAAAATAATAGCTCAATGACTTCCAATTCACTAGAAATTTACGCACTTTCGTCATTGCTACCACTTTCTCATTCAAGGGTCATTGTTATTTTTATATGTCTAATTATTTGATATCACATATTAATGTTATTTTTCTTAGTAATATAGGTAATACTATTTCTATCATATAGTACTTAAGTTGTAGCCAATAGCAGAATTATATTTTGTCCATGATTTCCAAAACTTTATTTATATAAAAAAGCCGATTACTTATAAACGGGTATTTTAATTCATCAAAATAAACGCGTTTATAATATTTTATAAGTAATGTTGTGTTGTTGTTGTTGTTGTTGTTGTTGTTGTTGGGGTTTAAGGGCGCGTCGACGGCAGGATCATTAGCACCTTTTATAAGTAATGTTTCTTCCATGAACTAATAAACAAATCCATTTAAAAAATTAATATTCTACGAACGCATGTAAAGTAAATAGTAAAAACACCACAATTATTCAATTTACCCATTTGTGTAAAGGACAATGAGCACTTTGGTTTATCGGCGCCAACTGTTCATGCTAATGTAATTTGAAAGGGCTATTATTAAGCAATAACTTTTGTTAAGAAGGTCATATTAAATTCCATTTAGAAACGACAAAAAATGATTATGTCCTAATAAAACTGACTTAACAAACAAAATAGCGCGTGCAGTAGCGGTAGCAAGGCGAGCGAACGATCTGTTTCTCTGAATTCGAGACGCGAACTAACGAACTAAAAGAGCGAACTAGTTCGCGAGGGAGTTGCGAACTAAACTGAGCGCTCCCCTTCGCGAACTATTATGCGCAAGTCTAATTACAATTTTTCAAGATTCGACCTATGAATCGCAGCCTAGAATTTGCTCTACCTACTAACGAATTAATGTGTATGTCCCATTTCATGTTCCTTTGTACTGTTACTCCCAAATATTTCATAGAATCAACCATATCAATAACTGAACTGTTTACCTCGTATTTCTGAACAATCGGATTCTTTTTGTTAGTTATGCTCATTGTCTTACACTTTTTACAATTGAGAGTAAGTTGCCACTCAGCGCACCAAGCCAAAATAACATCCAGATCGCGCTGAATTTCTAAGCAATCTGCCAAATTTCTTACTTTCTTATAAATAACCGCATCATCAGCAAACAATCTAAAAAGGCTTTTCACTTTGTCTCCGAGATCGTTTATAAAAATTAAGAAAAGAAGTGGTCCTATTACACTTCCTTGAGGTACACCCGATGTAACATCTAGATTAGAAGAACTTTCTCCTTCAACGACAACATACTGCGACCGACCAGTTAGAAAATCCTTTATCCATTCACAAAGCTGATCCGATATACCGTAAGCTCGAAGCTTCGCTAAAAGGCGGTTGTGTGGCACAGAGTCAAAGGCTTTCTGGAAATCTAAAAAATTGCATCTACTTGTGAACCTGTATCGATAACTTTCATTACGTCGTGTGTAAATAGGGCCAGCTGTGTTTCACATGATCTTTTCTTCCGAAATCCATGTTGATTTGTTGTAAGCAAATTATTATAATCTAGAAAATTCATAATGTTCGAGCATATAATATGCTCCATAACTCTACTACAAACAGATGTTATAGATATGGGACGATAGTTCCCAGGATCACTTCGATCACCTTTTTTGAAAATCGGAGTTACTTGCACGATTTTCCAGTCTGAAGGTACTTTTCGCTCTTCTAATGATTTAATGAATATATCAGACAGAAATGGCCCGATTTCAGTCGCATACTCTGAAAATACTCTTACTGGAATTCCATCCGGGCCCGGTGCTTTCCCCCACTTCAGGAGCTCTAATTGTTTAACGATACCTGCAGTATCTATTCGTAATGATTCCATCACCGACTCGCCACGGCGTGGGAAAACGGGAATACTATCCTTATGTTCATTTGTAAATGAATTTTTGAATACAGTATTTAGTACGTTAGCTTTATCGCGGCTTTCATTAACCTCGGAACCTTCACGAATTAGTGCTGGAATATTGCTGTTGGTACAATTAACTTTTCGTACATACGACCAAAATTTCTTTGGGTTTTCTGTGAGACTCTTAGAGAGAGAGTTGGAGTGAAAATCGTTAACCTCCGGTAGAGCTCAAAGGAGATGGATTTCATTCCTGGATTTCATTTTTTTTTTTTTTTTTTGCTAATACTTTAACACCATGTCGAGGTCAAGGTCGTTAGAAGCGGAAAGGATGGTAGGCAATGAAGGCTAAGAAATTGGGCCATGACGTTTTGAACGAAGCATTTCGGCATTCACCTATAGTGATTTTAGGAAACCATGGAAAACGTAAATGGATGCCCGGATGGGGATTCGAACGCGCGTCCTCCTAAATGGGAGGTCAAAACAATTCGTACAGGATATGTTTGAAAGACAGCTGTGCGGCCTGAGATCGTAGCATCAAGAAGCAAAGAAACTTTCGGTATTTTTCCCCCATAATTTCCGCAGTTTCCTCATGTGCCATTCGCATTCAATACGGCCATTCATAAGGTTCAAAGGCTAAAAAACAGAAAATTTAGGTAAGAACCGGTAACAATTTTTTTTTATTTTTTTTTTAAGTTTTACGTATCAACATCTAGTTGGTATTGCATCTTTGGTATTTCACGCTATACGTTCAGATTTTCACTTACTGTTCTGGCGATATGAAACGCTGAAGCATAAGACAAACAAAAAAATTGACGTATTATTTTAAGCTTTGAAACAGTGAAATCCCCGTCGTAATCTGCTAAGTAAGTTTCGAGTTTTTCTGAAACTAATTTAAACATTTCAGATAGGAAATACTATGTGAATACTATGGACGTCTCACACTTCTCTGATGGGCATTACGGAAACTGTACTTTCAAATGGCTATATACCTCAAAACAAAAAAAAGTTGGATAGATGCACTAACGACACAACGTTACTGTATAATTGTTTTGAAAAATCAATGAAGGGTGGTGTGTCATTGTAAATAACATTATAATTCCCTTAAATTGAAAATAATTATTTCTAAGTTGATTAAATAGGAGAATAATAGTGATACATTAAAACCTTTTAACAAGGAACATCACGATCGACGGCTCTCTCATTTTGACGCTGCTTGTATACAAAGTACTGAAACATTTATTTTCAATTTAACAATTTGGATAGTTTGCTTCGTTTATGAGGAGGGCTGTCTACATTAAATCACGGTGTCTTATAGAAATTTTAATAAATATGTGACGCAAAGATTTTATCGCACAATCGGTGTATTTGGTGTTGAGGTGCTAGATTGGTCACTGAGATATCTAGTGCTACACCTTCATCATATTTTTCCAAACATTACTACCACACATTTTTGGCAAATTGTTGCTTGAAATGTAAAATACGGACGTCATCATGACAGGGAGAAACATTTTGTTAAAATTTTTGCTTAAACAAATTTCCCCAAATATTTTACATCATAGATACCATTTTTTGTCACGTTAAGGCATAGTCACCACCTTAGGACTCACTAAAAAAAATTAAGACGAAAAGTGCTTCCAGACTCTGATATACCAAAGAAGAATCATTGATAAAGCTTATGAAGTAATGAGAGTCATGTTTCAAACAGAACTTTTAAAAGCAAGAAACTCCTGATTAATGCGGTTTACTTCAACAGAAATCCCAAACAAACGCATCTTTTAAAAACTGACTAATTCCCTTTAAGAAAGAATTGTTTTTCAAGATTCCCTGTGCTTGAAATTAACATAACATAGAGCGTACCCTCTTTAAACCATAGGAATTAAGTTTGATTTGGCCGGACTCGGTACCGTAGCTCCACGTGCAGAAGGTCCCTGGTTCGAATCCGGTCGAGGACATGGGTGTTTAAGTGTTGTAGTGCCCTTGTGTTCATGCTTAATAGCAACAATGTACTGGAGACACTAATACACTGAAAGAATCATGATAACCACATTGAGCTGGCTGTGTGGCCTAAGAATCCGAATGCAACTAACAAAATTGATTTGGGGAGTTAAGGATATTTGCTGTTTTGTAAAAGTTTGAATTTTCCACTATTGTGTGTTATTGTTTCTGATACATACATTTGTAAGGCGGAAATTGGTAATCAGCCCAAAATCAAGGAAAAGCCCCTCATACGGCTAGTAGCTGACTGATTGGGTGTGGCGAGACGAGATATGGCGAGATGCAGCTGCTGACGCCGCAGCTGTCGTATCTGCGTGCCGCAGCACTCATCTCCAAGTGTCCTCCGCCTGCCAGACGCCCTCACAGCTGCGACACAGCTTCAACGGACCAACTCCCAACGCACCTGCTTTGCGTTGGCGTTACACCACTGATACGCTTACCCTAAGTAACGCTACGAACTCTACCACTAAAAACGCCGACACACAGAAACTAGGAAGAAGTTGACTTCTCCACCGAATACGCAAAGTGAAAGTGAGTTTCAATGACTTATATGGGTTGGCCACATTGCAAATTACAAAGAGGGAACCCGCAATCCCGCAGAATTCCACAGCCTGGCGTATCCCGGAATTGGGTTACAAAACTTTGGTCAGACCATTGCTCGAATATGGTAGTGTAGTATGGGACCCTCATTTTACGTATCAAATACAGGAATTGGAGAGGGTGCAAAAAAGGGCTGCTAGATTTGTTTCTGGAAATTATCGCAGAATGCAATCAGTGACGGATATGATAAAGGAGCTGGAATGGGATTCATTGCAAGACAGGAGGAGGATGAGGAGGGTCATGGGAGTGTACAGGGCATACACTGGAGATGAGGCATGGAAAGATATTGCAATGGGTATGAAAAGTAGTGCATGGAAGGGAAAAGATGACCATGACCACAAGCTGGCACTCGATTTCAGGCACAAGGGTGTGGGAAGATTCTCCTTTTTAGGTAAAGGTGTCAGGGATTGGAATGAGGTACCAAGAGAAAAGATGAATAATTTACCGAAAACGTTAGAAGAATTTAAAGATAAAATTTGTAGAGCTAAAATGTAGGTGGGTGAAGGATAGGGGGAAGATGGGTGTGTTGGGAAATTGCCACCGAAGCCTGTGCTCCAATGCAATTAAATTAAATCCCGCACGGATCTGCAATTCGTAAAATATCGCGTAGTAAAGGTAACGACGCCTCCCCGTCGCCGCTCTATGGCTCGACTCGGGATCGACCAGTTGCACTACCCCCTTGCCGGCATCCTTCCAGTTGTAGTGTACCGGCCATTTATACTTTTAAGATACAAACAAAATTATTTATAAGTACTTAAAAACTTTAATCAATCAATATATTGATTATCCAAATTATTCGGCATTGTAAAACAATGATATTGTCGCGTTGGAACCGGGGCAGGTGTGAATTCGAAGGTTACTTGTCAATGAACACAGCACTTAAACTGAGAACAGGTTTATTGAGAACTCAAACATACACGCAGCACTGACTGCCTCTTGGGCAGAATGCTCTTCTATTTATACACAGATAGAACGTACTAGAGATTACAAGAGTAGTTAACAAATGAAATGTGTAGAAGTTACAAGTGACCTTAGGAAACATGTAGAATCTTCTGGAAATAATAAACAGAATTAAATAATTTTTGTCAGTGGGCGGGATTGAACCGGCGACCTTCGGTACCGCAATTCGTGACGCTACCCGCTGCGCCATGCTGGCAGACGGTACACTGGCGTTCATGCGGCATTGCTCCCTCTCCTGAGGAAAACAGCGTCCCGCTGTTAGATTTCTTTTGGGGCACGCTGAAGTGTCCTGGATCTTGATCTTGTCGTGGGTCCTCTGTATGGCAGTTCTGGAGGGCCCCTCCTGTTTGTACTATTATCTTCCTGTCCGACTTCCTCAGTATCCAAACCGTCCTCAGAGTCCTTGAACAAGAAGCTGGTTGTGCCTAGCTGCTCGTCAGGATTGTAGTAAGGCTTCATGCGGAGGACGTGAACAATGTCCCTTCGCTTTCGTCGTTTCGAAGACGGCTCATAATCCTCGACTTCGTATGTGACGTCTGACCGGCGGCGTATGACACGATACGGACCAAAGTACCGCTTCAGTAACTTTTCTGATAGCCCAACCTTCCGGACAGGGGTAAAAATCCATACGAGATCTCCTGGGTTGTACGCAACAGGTCGGTGCTTGCCGTCATACCGCTGACGGTCCCTCTCCTGGGTGGCCAGTGTTCGTATGCGAGCCAGCTGTCTTGCTTCTTCGACCCTGGTAATGAGCTGTTTTATATAGTCATCCTGAGTGTCGTCCGGCTGGAATGGGAACAGCGTATCCATTGTGGTCTCAGCTTCACGGCCATGGAGCAGAAAAAACGGAGTGAAGCCTGTCGTATCTTGCCTTGCTGTATTATAAGCAAATGTGACCACTGGCAGTATTGTATCCCAATCCTTCTGCTCAACATCCACATACATCGACAGCATATCGGCTAATGTCTTGTTGAAGCGTTCTGTGAGACCGTTTGTCTGAGGGTGGTATGCAGTTGTCATCCTGTGGACAACGTCGCATCTTGACATGACCTCTGATACTAGTCTTGACTGGAATACCTTTCCACGATCGGATATCATCACACGTGGTGCTCCATGCTTCAAAATAATGTCTTCTACTAGAAATTTTGCAACCTCTGGAGCTTCTGCAGTCGGCACAGGTTTGGTGACAGCGTAGCGCGTGAGGTAGTCGGTGCAGACTATTATCCATCGGTTACCGGTTGTCGACTTCGGGAACCTCCCCAAAAGGTCGATCCCAATTCGGTGGAATGGAACTGCTGCAGGTGGAATTGGTACTAGATGACCTGGAGGTAATTGCGGCACATGTTTCCGTCGCTGGCACTCTTTACAGTGACTCACATAATGCTTGACAGATCGGTAGAGACCCTTCCAGTAATACCTGCGTCTGATTCGGTCCAGGGTCTTCACAAATCCCAGATGACCGGATATTGGAGCGTCGTGGAAATACTTGAGAATAGCTGGCTGGAGATGAGCTGGAACGACCAGAAGCCACTTGGGGCCTAGTGGATCGTAGTTGTTCTTATACAATGTCCCATCTATCAATTGAAACCCTCCTTTGGCCGGTTCTCCTTTCTCCAAGGCGTCTATGGTTCTTAATAACTCTGAATCTTCCCTCTGTTCAGCTGCAACGTCACCTAATTCAGCGAGGGCTGAAATTCCATTCATGCTGTTGTGTTCTATTAAAGGATTCCTTGAAAGGCTGTCGGCATCCTTGTGTTTGCGTCCGTTTTTGAATACCACCGTGACGTCGTACTCTTGAAGTCTAAGTGCCCATCTTGCTAGTCGACCTGATGGATCCTTCAAGCTGGTTAGCCAACATAAAGAATGGTGGTCTGTTACGACGGTGAAAGGTTTGCCGAATAAATACGGACGAAACTTGTTGATAGCCCAGACAACTGCGAGGCATTCTTTCTCGGTTGTAGAGTAGTTTATCTCGGGCTTAGAGAATACTCTTGATGCATAGGCTATCACCTTCTCAGCACCTTCCTGAATTTGCACAAGCACTGCACCGATCCCATAACCGCTGGCGTCAGTGTGAAGTTCAGTTTCTGCATTCTCGTCGTATAAGGCTAGAACTGGTGCGGAAGTTAGAGCCTCCTTAAGTGCCTGGAAAGATCTTTCTTTAGTTTCATCCCAGTAAAACTTGGCGTCTCCCTGCAAAAGTTCTTGCAGTGGACGTGCCATGTTACAGAATCCTTTTATGAAACGCCGGAAGTATGAGCACAGCCCAAGAAAGCTTCTCACATCACGAATGTGCTGAGGAGTTGGAAATTCCATGACTGCCCTTACTTTATCTGGATCAGCGCGGACGCCATCTCCGTTGACCAGGTGCCCCAGGATTTTTATCTCTCTGGCGACGAAGAGGCACTTCTTCGGATTGAGGCGGAGTCCTGCAGTCTGAACACACTTCAGCACCGTTGACAGGCGACTCAGATGTTCTTCAAATGTTTTCGAGAAAACAACAATGTCATCTAAATAACAAAGACACGTCGTCCACTTAAGGTGTCGAAGTAAGTTGTCCATCATGCGTTCGAATGTGGCCGGAGCGTTGCATAATCCGAATGGCATTACTTTGAATTCATAGAGGCCATCAGGTGTAATAAAAGCCGTCTTTTCTCTGTCAGCTTCGTCAACCTCGATTTGCCAGTAGCCTGTCTGCATGTCCATGGTTGAGAAGTATGTAGCTCCTTTCAAGCAGTCTAAGGCGTCGTCGATGCGCGGCAGTGGGTAGACATCTTTCTTTGTGATTTTGTTCAGCCGCCGATAGTCGACACAGAATCGCCACGTACCATCCTTCTTCTTTACGAGGACCACCGGAGATGACCAAGGACTCTCCGAAGGTTGAATAATGTCATTATGCAACATCTTCTCCACTTCCTCTCGAATTATTCGCCTTTCGACTGGTGACAATCGGTACGAGCGCTGGCTAATGGGCGGATGATCCCCAGTATTGATACGATGCTTTATCGTGGGCCGTTTCGTCTGACCTTTTTTTTGCTGGGGTGTGAATACACCAGAGAATTGGCGTAGTATAGCTAACACCCGGTGGTGTTGTTCCTTGGTCAGGCCGGACCCTATTGGCAGTTCCATAGTTGTTTCCTCCAGCGTGTTGTCGGTACTAGTAACAGAGCATGGATCTTCGTTAATGACGTTGAGCTCGCCCTCCTGGACTGGTTCAGCTGTCCCTATGCACATTCCCTTGGGGATAATTTGTGACTGCTCGTGACAGTTGGTGATCCAAATGTCTCCTCGACCACCGATAATGCTTATGATAGCCGCTGGTATGTAGATTTCTTTCGTGAGCCTAATAAACTTTCTACTATCGACAAGCACTTCAAGGTTGCGGTCGTCCGTGTTTTTGACTGGGACTCTTCTCATTGCGAACGGCGGGATTGTCACGTTGTCAACGGCGAATAACTTCCCAGAAGATTCTGTGTTACGTGTACCCGTCGCAACGACTTCTTCAATTTGCAGCTCAGACGTTCCACAGTCAATGACAGCTTGGGATGCCTTAAGGAAGTCCCATCCAAGGATGACATTATGACTACATTCTGTTAAAATGACAAATTCAACTGGCTGGGTCCTGTTGTTGATGGTTATTCTCGCGACACAAGCTCCAGCTGGCTGGACGTACTTTCCATTTGCGACCTTTAGCACAGTTGCCCCCGTATCACGGAACATTGTCTTCTTTAGTGTGCGACGATAATTGTCCGACAATACGGAGAAAGAAGCTCCTGAATCAACCAGCGCCCGGACAGGTTGGCCGTCGATTATAACGTTGATGAGATTTCCCGACATCTTAGTGACTGTCATCCATGGAGGATTTTCATCTGCGGCGGCCTCACCTCCGTAGATGGTCGCCTTGCTTAGTTTTCCTGCGTGCGGCGGCTAGGGGAGCGGCTGGTAGCTCTGTCCGGCGACGATGAACGGCAGCGGCGCGTCGGGGATCGACCTCGTCTAGGGTACGGCGATGGGCTTCTTCCCGTAGGTCGACCGAACTCGTCAGCGGGTGGCTGCCTGGGGTAGAACTGTTCGGATGGCGGACGTCTTGCGGCAAAATAATCGTCAAATACTCGTCTTCTCTCTCTGCAGTAGCGTATGACATGTCCAGGGCGCCCACAGTGGAAACATACTGGCGCGTTGTCTTCTGTCCTCCAGACGTCCGTTCGTCTGCGGGACGTCATAGGTGCCGGAGGATTTGGTTGTGGCCGTGTCGGCCGGTTCCTAGGCTGCCGTTTGGCAGCTGCAGCATACGTCATATCAGGGCGAGGCCATTCTTCACGTCGAGTGCGATTGGCTCGGCAGACAGGAGCTATTGTCTGAAATACCTCTTTTTCCGCCGCGTCGGCTCCTTCATGACCCACTGGGCTTACATCCATGGCCATGATCTGATGCTCACTCGGTTCAAGAGTCCCAGCTGCCATGAACTGTTGTAATTCTTCTCTCACAATTTGTCGTATGAGAGACGCAAAGTCGTGCTGGTCTTCCACAACTGCCATAGGGACTACGTTGGGAAGTCTGTCATACTTCTTTCGCCCAACCCTCCTTTGTTGCATCTCCTCAATCCGCTGGCACCACTTGATGAACTCTTCCGTCGTAGCGACGTCTTTTATCAGAAGAGCTTGGTACATGTCTTCTGCAATACCTTTCATTAGGTGCGTGATTTTGTCGGCTTCAGTCATATTCGGGTTGACTACGTTGCATAGGGCCAAAACATCCTGTATGTAAGATTGCGTCGGCTCCCCATGTCGTTGGGCCCGGTTCTTCAGTTGTTCTTCCGCCGAGCGGATTTGTCGCTGGTGGTCCCCAAACGTTTTCTTAAGTTCCGTCTGGAACATTTCCCAGTTATTCAGTTTTTCTTCGTTGTTCTCGAACCACTGCTGGGCGGTTCCGTCCAGATAGAAATAAACATTTGCCAAGCACATGGTATGATCCCACCTGTTGTACTTGGCGACTCGGTCGAACCCTTTTAGCCATTTGTTAGGATCCTGTCCAGCGTCTCCAGAGAACACCGATGGGTGTCGAATGTGCAGCTGGCTTGCCGCCATGGGTTTCCTAATGACGCGGACTTTCGGAAGGACGTACTGAGTATATCCTTTGTAGTCCGGTTCCAGTCCGTGTAGGCGGCGACTTTTACGTTGCCTAATCGGAGCCACGACGATGCAGCTGTTGCACAGGGTACCCGGCGTCTCCACCAAACTATGTCGCGTTGGAACCGGGGCAGGTGTGAATTCGAAGGTTACTTGTCAATGAACACAGCACTTAAACTGAGAACAGGTTTATTGAGAACTCAAACATACACGCAGCACTGACTGCCTCTTGGGCAGAATGCTCTTCTATTTATACACAGATAGAACGTACTAGAGATTACAAGAGTAGTTAACAAATGAAATGTGTAGAAGTTACAAGTGACCTTAGGAAACATGTAGAATCTTCTGGAAATAATAAACAGAATTAAATAATTTTTGTCAGTGGGCGGGATTGAACCGGCGACCTTCGGTACCGCAATTCGTGACGCTACCCGCTGCGCCATGCTGGCAGACGGTACACTGGCGTTCATGCGGCAATATGAATCAAATGTTCTGTGTTAAATATAATATACGTAATTACTTGTATTAATACAATATTATGTCTGCTTGTGTTGAAGTTACGAAACAATTAGACATTTGATTATTTTTGTCAGGTTGCTCGCCGAGAGGCGTGGGAAGGCGCTTCTCAAGCATTGGCTGATACATAGTTCTTTGAGAAACAAATCAGAAGTCGAAACAATCAATACTGTTTGTTTCTTACAGCTTTCTTCCAAAAGCATAAGTAACTGATTAAAATGCATTTTTAAAGACTCTATGTGCCTTACTATTATTATTTACGTATTTTATATACAAATACCCATTTATGTGATTGTTTGACTGCTTCAAAGATTTACTGTATGTCATGTAATTTTTCCTGTTGTTTCCTATTTTTTACCATTTACTTCTAGAACGAAATTTAAAACAAAAATGTAAAAGCACAGAGTTACTTTAATGCGTAAGACATTAATTTATAGTTTTGGTTACAGAATATACTTAAGAGAGGATAGACATTTTTAAATTCATATCATTTTGCTGTCAAATTTTTTTTTATCTGTTGATTTTTTTTGTTTAACACAGACGTTGATTTATTCATTCATTAAATAGAAGTTTATTATTTAATTTCAGAACACTTTTAAAACCTGTGCTGGATCCCGCGAGATTGACGGCAATGCCGCAAATGTCTCGCGGGACTGAAAGCAATGTGAGAGTTCAATCCTTAATTGAAAACTATGCATAGATAAAGATGTACAAGTGGAAGTTCACACGCTTCGGAGCTAGTGTCATCAGGTTCCATTTTGGTTTACTTTGGTATCGACACCAAAAATTCGTTCATCGACTTCAGTCAATAACTAGGTGTTGTGAGCCATTTTCCTCAATTACAGTTAATGAGATATAAAATATGCAATAAAAGATGGCTATCAATCAGCCGATTTTCATTGGTTTATATAGTTACCAAACAAGTTTCACTTCTGTGAATTATAAATTATTAATCGTAAGTGGAAATTATACTCTAAATTGCCACGTATTTGCGATTCCTAGAATCGTTAATTTCTTTGACTATATAATCTCTTTTTAATTCATTGATTTAAATTCATTGCGATTGGAGATAAGTCCCGGTGACAATTTCATTACACACCAGTTTCCCATTTTATCATTTTCTTTTTAATCTTAAATTCTGTAAGTGTAATATCAAACCCAACCACTTTTTCCTTTCACAAATTTAAATTATTTCAGTGTTTATTGTTAATTTTTCAACATTTCTCTCGTTAGTTTATCCAGTCCCTGGCTCCCTACCTAAAAAAAAAAAAATATCTTTTCCACTCCCTGATTGCTGTGGCATGGTCATCTCTTCCCTCTCGGGTACTATTCCCAGTCGTCTACCCACATCCATTAAAGCCTCATTATCAATCTACAATTACAATTCAACCACTCTTCAAACGCCCAGGTATTCAAAAAGCAAATATACTTTATTCGCGTTCCTTGTTGTGTTGTCCGAGTGTCTCCGTCAATAGTTTTTTTCTGTGTTGGAAGTTGCACATCTTATTTTCTTCTGAATTATGTGTATAATATATGATCGGTCAGGATATGTATTTATTTAGTATTAGTTAGCGTACTTATTTCCTTTGACTAATGCCTTTGTATATTTTTTTTTGGTTGGGGGGGGGGGGAGGAATGTTATGTTTATGATCTGCTATTGTCTGTGGTGATTATTTGCCTGTTTGTGGCAATATTTGCTGGTTGTTCTGATGTAATGGGTGATCAGCAAACCTGGTATGAGTATCATATTTTACTCTGTCAGATTTTCTTGTCTTAAATTTTCTGCGTGTCCTGTCTACGTATTGCGATTAACAGTCATTGACTATATGTGCCTTAGTAGTATAATGTTTCGATTTCTGTGCCGTTTCTGATGTTTCGTCTAATGACTTCTCTTTTTAAAATGCTATTTTGACTCTTTTGTTGCTAGTATATATTTTGTTATTTTGAGTGCGTCTTTCTTGATGTATACCATTACATATCATTCTTTTTTATTATTTTTTGTTTACTTTTGCTTGT
>JARYHS010013630.1:91557186-91708378 GCA_031002005.1 Vandiemenella viatica
AAAGGAGCTCAACCGAGGACGAATGGAATGCATTAAAGACCGAAATAATGAAAGCTGGCAAAGAAACCTTAGGCTTTAGGGAACAAGCTGCCCGAAAACCTTGGATCACAGAAGAAATTTTGCAGCTGATCGATCAGAGGAGAAGGTACAAAAATGCTCAGGATGAAGCAGGAAAAGAGCAGTACAGGCAATTTAGAAATCAAATAAATAGGAAATGCAAAATAGCAAAAGAAAAATGGATACAAGAAAAGTGTGAAGAAGTAGAAAAGGAAATGGTTGCAGGAAAAGTAGATGTTGCATATAGAAAGATCAAACAGAATTTTGGAGAAATGAAGAAAAGAGGTATGAACATTAAAGCTGCCGATGGGAAACCTCTTTTAAGGTCAGAAGATAGAGCTAACAGATGGAAGGAATACATTGAGAAACTGTATGTTGGGGACGACTTGAACAATAGTGTATTGGAAAAGGAAGGCGATGTCAACATGGATGACTTAGGAGATCCTGTTTTGAGGACAGAATTTAATAAAGCTCTGAATGACTTGAAAGCAAATAAGGCAGTTGGAATTGATGAGATCCCTGCAGAACTTCTTAAATCTCTAGGAGAGGAAGGAATCGAAAGATTATTCAAGCTGATATCAAAAAGTTATGAAACAGGAGAAATTCCAACTGATTTTAATAAAAATATCATCTTCACACTTCCAAAGAAAGCACAAGCCGACAAATGTGAGAATTATCGCACAATTAGTCTAACATCACATGCTTCAAAATTACTGACCAGAATAATATACAGAAGGATGGAAAGGGTAGTAGAAGAGATAGTAGGTGAAGATCAGTTTGGGTTTAGGAAAAATCGCGGTACAAGGGAAGCAATTCTGTCTTTAAGATTAATACTTGAAGGGCGGATCAAGAAAAACAAAGATACTTTTATGGCATTTGTTGATTTAGAAAAAGCTTTTGATAATGTTAGGTGGGACAAGATGTTCAAAATTTTAAAGAAGTCAGGTCTAAAGTATCGAGATAGAAGAATCCTCTATAAACTATATAAGAATCAAGTGGCTGTGATAAAAGTAGAGAATCACGAAAGACATGCATCAGTTAAAAAGGGTGTGAGACAAGGTTGTAGTCTATCCCCGTTAATATTCAACTTGTATGTAGAAGAAGCAATGAAGAAAGTCAAAGAAAAATTTCCATGTGGCATAAGTTTTCAGGGAGAAAAAATCAGTATGCTACGATTTGCTGACGACATTGTCTTATTAGCAGAGAGGGCTGAGGATATTGAGAAGTTTTTGAATGGCATGAACAAAATACTGAAGGAAGATTTTGGACTGAATATAAATCAAAGTAAAACAAAAGTGATGAAATGTAGAAGAAATGACACCGATACTAGCAGATTAAATATAAAAATAGGATCTGATGCAATAGGAGAAGTGAGTGAGTTCTGTTACTTGGGAAGCAAAATTACAACCGATGGCCGAAGCAGGAATGATGTTAAAAGCAGAATAGCACTAGCAAAAAGAGCCTTCATGAAAAAGAGAAACCTTTTAGTTTCAAATATTGATCTAGGAATTAGAAAGAACTTATTAAAACTCTATGTGTGGAGCACAGCACTTTACGGTAGCGAAACATGGACTTTAGGAATACCGGAAAGAAAGAAACTTGAAGCATTTGAAATGTGGTGCTACAGAAGAATGCTGAAAATTAGGTGGACAGACAAAGTAAGAAATGAACGAGTTTTAGAAATGATGGGTGAGAAAAGAAGTTTATGGAAGATGCTTACAGGAAGAAGAGACAGGCTGGTAGGTCATATTTTGAGACATGCTGGATTGGTTAATTTGTTAGTGGAGGGAACAGTTGAAGGTAAGAACTGTAGAGGTAGACAGAGATTAGAATATATGAAGCAGATAATTGAGGACGTGGATTGTAAGGGGTATGTAGAAATGAAGAGGTTAGCACAGGATAGGAAGGGATGGAGGATTGCATCAAACCAGTCTAAAGACTGACGACAGCAAAAAAAAAAAAATACAATATTATGTCTGCTTGTGTTGAAGTTACGAAACAATTAGACATTTGATTATTTTTGTCAGGTTGCTCGCCGAGAGGCGTGGGAAGGCGCTTCTCAAGCATTGGCTGATACATAGTTCTTTGAGAAACAAATCAGAAGTCGAAACAATCAATATTATTATTATTATTATTATTTATTGGCTTTTGGTTTCCTGACCATACAGCCATCCTATGTATACAATTTTACATTATGTATTTGCAGATACTAATACTAAGCAGAGTTAACATGACGTATACAATTACATTGTAAGAATTTTATGTTTTCGTATATTACACTAATACTAAACAGACTTTAATTTACAGTATAGCATATACAATTACATGCTTTCCCAATTTCCCTGTCCCATATTAAAATTAATACAAGAAAGAACAATATGCAACATAATCTCAGAAACATATCTATATTGTAATTCCCATCGTTATAAAAAATTCATATATTATTTTATACGTTCTGACGTCCTCAGTGGCCAGAAGTGTGGTGACCCTGGTTGGGCCCACGTAACCCAGGTCACGTAGTTTCTTGAGGAGCTTCTCTGTTGCTGCTCTTCTCATCGGGCATCCTAATAACAGATGGTTGGTGTCCTCCACCTCTCCACACTCACAGTAAGGCGTCTCTTGGGCTCCGATGCGGTGTGTTTCTTAAAGGCTCCATGGTTGGCTTTCAGACGCATAATTGTTACATAAAATTTTCTGGTTACCCTCCATTTTTTGTACCAATGTGATTTAGGTATATGCGGGTGCATTTCCCTGTAATGACTTCCTTTGTACTCTGCTGTACGTGCCCACTCGTCTTCCCATCTAGATCTCAGTGCTTCTTTGAATTTCTTCAGGTGGTCCGACGCAGGTATCTTGTGTGGGCGTCTTACTCCGTCCGTGATAGCTTTCTTGGCTAGGTTGTCTGCCATTTCGTTTCCTCGCATACCACAGTGGCCTTTAACCCATGATATTGTTACTTCTTTCTCCCTGCTTTGTAGCTTATCTACTTCCTTCATTATATCATAGACTAGTTGGTTGTTGTGACGCTGGGCTATGTGGTTCTTCAGTATCATTACTGCTGAACGAGAGTCGGTTAATATAATAATCTTATCTTCCCTACTTCCTCCCGCATATTTTAAGGCTTCCAGGATTGCTGTAAGTTCAGCTGTCATTACGGATGCTTGGTGGTTGAGATTGTAGTATCCGAAGTCTCCTGTTTTGGGGTCTATGAAAGCGCAGCCTGTCCCCATTTCTTTCTTCGCTCCGTCCGTGTATATAGCTTTCGTTGACGACGTTTCTTGCAGAAACTCTTGAACTTGTACGATGTGATCGATGGCATTTTTATACTGGCATGAATCGTCTTTTATTTTAGCTACTATGAGCGAAAGCTTATATCTGTTTTCATAGATGGGTAGTTTTCCTGACACCCGTATCTCTTTTTGTAGGTCTCTGACTTTGGAGTATTCCATTGCCAGAGGAGGTGCCTGTTTCCGTTTCCAATACCTTTCCATGTGATATGCTATAGCAATTTTCCTAATGTTTTCCATAATTGATGTATGGCTGTACTGTGTTTGCTTGAGCATAAATTTTGCTGCTAGATAGCGTCTTCGCAAATCTAATGGTGCCTCCAATGTCTCCACCAACAGAACGTTTGTTGGTGTCGTCTTCATCGCTCCTATGCATACCCTCAAGGCTTTGTATTGTACTCTATCCAGTTTAATTAGATTATTTCTACTCGCCGATCCATAGCAGATACATCCGTAGTCCAGCTGAGAGCGTACCAAGGCTCGGTACATGTTCAGTGTAACAGTAGGATCTGAACCCCAAGACGTACCACAGACTGCTCTTATGACGTTTATAGCTGCTTCACATTTATTCACTATATGTTTTATTTGCTCCCGCCATGTCAACTTACTGTCTATAGACATGCCCAGGTATTTAACCACCGTTCTTATTGGGACTTTGTAGGGTCCTAGCGTCACATCGGTCCCGTAGGGCTGTCTGTGCCTCGTGTATACTGACACTACTGTTTTTTGTACTGATATTTGTAGGCCATTGTTTATTAGCCATTGCTGAAGTTCCCATATAGAATCAATACTGTTTGTTTCTTACAGCTTTCTTCCAAAAGCATAAGTAACTGATTAAAATGCATTTTTAAAGACTCTATGTGCCTTACTATTATTATTTACGTATTTTATATACAAATACCCATTTATGTGATTGTTTGACTGCTTCAAAGATTTACTGTATGTCATGTAATTTTTCCTGTTGTTTCCCTTTTTTTATCATTTACTTCTAGAACGAAATTTAAAACAAAAATGTAAAAGCACAGAGTTACTTTAATGCGTAAGACATTAATTTATAGTTTTGGTTACAGAATATACTTAAGAGAGGATAGACATTTTTAAATTCATATCATTTTGCTGGCAAATTTTTTTTTATCTGTTGATTTTTTTTGTTTAACACAGACGTTGATTTATTCATTCATTAAATAGAAGTTTATTATTTAATTTCAGAACACTTTTAAAACCTGTGCTAGATCCCGCGAGATTGACGGCAATGCCGCAAATGTCTCGCGGGACTGAAAACAATGTGAGAGTTCAATCCTTAATTGAAAACTATGCATAGATAAAGATGTACAAGTGGAAGTTCACACGCTTCGGAGCTAGTGTCATCAGGTTCCATTTTGGTTTACTTTGGTATCGACACCAAAAATTCGTTCATCGACTTCAGTCAATAACTAGGTGTTGTGAGCCATTTTCCTCAATTACAGTTAATGAGATATAAAATATGCAATAAAAGATGGCTATCAATCAGCCGATTTTCATTGGTTTATATAGTTACCAAACAAGTTTCACTTCTGTGAATTATAAATTATTAATCGTAAGTGGAAATTATACTCTAAATTGCCACGTATTTGCGATTCCTAGAATCGTTAATTTCTTTGACTATATAATCTCTTTTTAATTCATTGATTTTAATTCATTGCGATTGTAGATAAGTCCCGGTGACAATTTCATTACACACCAGTTTCCCATTTTATCATTTTCTTTTTAATCTTAAATTCTGTAAGTGTAATACCAAACCCAACCACTTTTTCATTTCACAAATTTAAATTATTTCAGTGTTTATTGTTAATTTTTCAACATTTCTCTCGTTAGTTTATCCAGTCCCTGGCTCCCTACCTAAAAAAAAAAATATCTTTTCCACTCCCTGATTGCTGTGGCATGGTCATCTCTTCCCTCTCGGGTACTATTCCCAGTCGTCTACCCACATCCATTAAAGCCTCATTATCAATCTACAATTACACTTCAACCACTCTTCAAACGCCCAGGTATTCAAAAAGCAAATATACTTTATTCGCGTTCCTTGTTGTGTTGTCCGAATGTCTCCGTCAATAGTTTTTTTCTGTGTTGGAAGTTGCACATCTTATTTTCTTCTGAATTATGCGTATAATATATGATCGGTCAGGATATGTATTTATTTAGTATTAGTTAGCGTACTTATTTCCTTTGACTAATGCCTTTGTATATTTTTTTTTTGGTTGGGGGGGGGGGGAGGAATGTTATGTTTATGATATGCTATTGTCTGTGGTGATTATTTGCCTGTTTGTGGCAATATTTGCTGGTTGTTCTGATGTAATAGGTGATCAGCAAACCTGGTATGAGTATCATATTTTACTCTGTCAGATTTTCTTGTCTTAAATTTTCTGCGTGTCCTGTCTACGTATTGCGATTAACAGTCATTGACTATATGTGCCTTAGTAGTATAATGTTTCGATTTCTGTGCCGTTTCTGATGTTTCGTCTAATGACTTCTCTTTTTAAAATGCTATTTTGACTCTTTTGTTGCTAGTATATATTTTGTTATTTTGAGTGCGTCTTTCTTGATGTAGACCATTACATATCATTCTTTTTTATTATTTTTTGTTTACTTTTGCTTGTTAAATGTCATTTGCTATTGAATTTTTGTGAATGTTTCTATCTGTTTACTGTAGTGACGCGAATGTTATCACGCGTTGCTATTTTTTATTTGTTTCATAATTTTATTGTTCAGTTAATATATTTTATGCGGATTAGTTGCTGTATGGATGATGATGTTTATTTTTGATGCACAGTGTTCTCTATTGAGTATTGTCTTATTCAGTCCTTGAGTATGTGTGTTATCGCAACTTCTCCGTGTGTTTATGTATGGTGGATTCAGAACCAATAATGTTGTCTACTGTGTCGGTTTTCTTATATATTTGAAATGAGTGTTGCTGTTTGTTTACTGTTTTGACTATGTAGAAGAAGTTCAGCTTAAAGTGCGTTCCTTTTTTTCCATTGTGAATATGTTGTTTCTATGCGTGGAGTTGATGCCAGAATGTAACTCAGTATTCTTTACTTTGGCTCAATGACACGAATCACTCAGAGAACTGAATTAGTAACAAGCGCTGTGAACCTATGCTTTTTCTAATATTTACGAAAAATCGTTTTCCGAATAAAAATATTTCCAAGGAACAGTTGCAATGGCGCATATTTTTAAATAGTAATAGTAATATTAATCACCAGATGAACAACTTTCTTATCAGCTGAACTATCCGAGTAATCATACAGGATAAAGAGGACCTACAATTTAACGTCACATCCAAACCATGGCCTAGCATAGTTCCCATAAACAAAGCAAAGCTTTACCACAGGTGAAAGTGAGTTTTAAGGCCCTTAAAACATCCAGGTACCACCCATTTTCCAGTCAAGTGCATTAAGCAACTGAGGCTGCTCTTAACAGTTTTAATTTTAAAAAGGAACTGCAGAAAAAAATGGCCCATGTCACCTACGTATTATTTTGAACTATTCTATCTATAGAACCTTTGATTCCATAAATTGGGTTCACCAGGCTCTTTAGTGTTGTCGTCCTGTTATGGAGGGAAAGAAAAGTTTTATATCCCTGCTTTGAGTCTTCGGTCTGGCTCACGGTAACAAACACGATATATCGTCGTAAGTCTCATTTTAAGATGGCATTCCCCACACAGCTGGAGAAGTCGCATAACTTCGCAACGCCTGCCGCCCCTGGGAAACTGAAACCTGCAGCTCTGTCGTGTAAATAGCAAAGCGTTTTTAATGGTTTGGCAGTATCAGGTAGACGCGATGTGTATCGCACCTGCGTCGCCCGGAATTTGTCACCAGGGGAGTCCGGCGGGCGCCGTCCCGGGGACAATGGCGCCCCGCCTGACTTATGAAGTCCGGGACCTCATGAAGCTGCACCCACCTGAATTAAGACATATTTCACGGCATTCAGGGGCGCGCGCTTTAAGGCAGTCTGAATAACATGAGAAATGGCGGGCGGTGGCGGTGGCAGGAACCCCCGCGGGGCGCCACCCTCTGCGCCACCACACTGCTGCACACCTCTCACAAGTCAGTGTGAGGAATAGCAACAGCTCAATCCACTTTTATTATCGATTCATTATTATTATTTGCGGATAAGACCATTAGGATTACGCAAAGTATTTAGAAGCGTTTGTTTGATTTCCCTTTGTATCCATACTTCCTTTATAGACTTAGGTCATTTAGACATAAATGGTTTGGGGGCGTCGGCCATTTATTACGTGAGGTGAAATAGGGGGAGGGGGGAGTCCGGCGAAATCTCACCAAATCTCACCAAGGGGAAAGGGGGGGGGGCAACAGAAATCTCAAGTGAGGTTTTGGAAATTTGGTTGGACAGTAGAGCTAAAAAAAAGCTCTGCTAATGATGCGAAAGTAGATCTTAGGGGGGGTATTTCGTCGAAAAATGGGGGTATAACCGCCTTTGGAAGGGTGAGACCTAAAAAAAGGTCTCAAAAAGTTGCGGGCAATATCTAGGAGGGGGGGGGGGGATTTCACGAACCAGATCTCATCAGAAGGGGGAGAAGGTCCATAAATCCGGAAAAACACTTCACGTAATTTATGGATGCTCCTTTGGGCATGTTAAAAGAATGGGCAACACAAGATTTTCCGAAAGCTTATTTTTTAAAAAAAAGGTGTAACAGGCAAAAGACCAGTTGGAAGACCAAGAGGAAGATGGAGAGACCAACTGAAGGAGGATGTAGACAGAAGAGAATGTGTCCTGTCACGGTCGCCATGTTGTATTTTATTATTGTCGGACTTCGTATTTCTTTATAGCTTTATGTTTTCGGCCACCAGGGATTCAAGTCCCGGTTTAATTAGTTTAGAACTTGTATCTCCAAATTTGTTAACTATTATTTTATATTTGAATAGTAACAAACTTTCATATCATTCCTTGTCATTTATTCAAGTTGCATTCAGAAGTCAGCTATCTGAAGATATAAGGTCATTTGTTAGCAGTAACTGGTTCACTAGCATCGACTCATATACACACTAACGTGATACCTCGCTCGCTCGGTTTTGTTACTCTATTGTTCCCATGACGACGAACATTTCTCAGAGTAACCTATAGTCTGTTTTATTTTTCTTTGGGGTTCATTATGCTATAAATGGAATTGGGAATCTATTTTACACAATGAAAGTTTCTCAGACAGGAGACAGTGGAAGATGTTCGTCTCTAACCACCAAATCCGAAACACTCGAAGGCTCTTAAACACCCGGGAAAAGGGAGATGGTCCCAAATGATGATGATAAAAAATGCTGGTACATGCTGTAGAATAGTTTCAGGGTTTTTTTTCAGAATTTCAGTCCGCTCAACTTGCTTCTTTTGAATTTTGGATCTAAATGTCTCTATTTTTTAGATGTTCTTTGGAATGCTCCTACTACTCTGAGGCCTTTCTTCATTTCGCCAATCCGTTTGGTAGTATCTGATTCTGCTATTCATCGATTTTCATAGATTTCAACTATCTGTCTTATTAGTCTGCCAGGATTCATTCTTTCGATGTGTCCGTAAAATGTTAGTGTACGTTTTCTAATATCACTGTGAATATCTATCTATAATCATATTTCGTGATTACTTCTGAGACTATTGTTTTCCTACGACTTTCGGTGCCAAAATTTTCCTTATAACTTTGCGTTCTTATTTCAGTGTTTTCTATATCTATTTTTCTGTTAAAAATGGGTATCTCTGATCCATGGAGACATTCTTTTGAAATTAATGTATTGGAATTTCTTAGTTTTATATGTTTGGAGATGCTTTCTTGTTGTAGATATTTTGTGTTAAGCGATAAACTGTTTCATCTTTTGGCATCTAATTTCACTGGCTTTTGTTTCATTTCCATTCTTTTGTACTGTTTCGCCAACACACATCAAATATGGAAGTCGTTTGGTTTTCCATGTTGGTTTCTATGTATTTCGGTGTTTTTTTGTTGCAGGTGATAAATTCTGTTTGTTATCGGTTGAATTATATATTTAAAATTTAATGTTGGCTGCATTTCAATTTGAGCAAAGAAGAAGCTACCAGCAATAACACAATAAGGTATCTCTCGCGTCAAACGTGTTAACCACTCTAGTTGTCTTTGACTTACATTAGGTTATATTGTAGTTTCTGCGTGAGTATAAGGTAAAATAATACTCTCTATACCACTACGTGTACTACAGTATAAGTCATTACATATCACTGTAAAATATTTTGACAGATAACATATTCGATACAGAACAGGACAGTGTGGCTCAGTGCGCTGAGGCGCCGCACACTGGTTGGGGAGGTACAACAGGACGGGGCACGATCCCAGGACTCCCCGTACTTGCCGTCCTGTTTTTTTACGGTGGTTTCCCGCACCCATCAAGGCGAATGCAGGACGGTTCCAAATCTCCACCTCATAGGACCACACATTTCACAAACAAAAAATACACTAATCACGCAGACATATAGTTACACATTTCGCGTATAGATGGCAACACCTTACTACCCCACTGTAACGTATCGCGACCTGGCAGTAGGTATAATGTTTGGCGACAGCGATGGTATGCGGCCGTAAAATCAAAGTTCCACATTTGTCCATGCCAGTGGTGAATAAAACTCATCAGAGGCAGCCAAATGTTGGGATAAGGTAGTGAGGAAGAAGGCATACTCAGTTCAAACTAAAAGTCAGATGTTGATTCGAAAATGTATTGTAACGCAAGTTAACAGTACAGTTTTCACCGTTTTACAGAACTTTCACTGATGAAGCGAATAAGTTTTTGAAGCACACTTCCAAAGACAATATTTCTTTTCTTCATTCTGGTAACAGATTGTCTCTGTATCGGTAAATGAAGCAGTTTGTCTCTTTTGAAACTGGTTTTAACTCCTTACAAATCGAGCTTGAGAAATCGTCGTGGGACGTAATTGGAAATTTTGTGAAGAGAGTACAAGTGAGCACTTGTGAGTAACCCAAGTAAGTAAGTTTATTTATTTATTTTAGATGTAGACTTCTTGTTTTCTTCTCTCTAGGAGAACAATAACTCAACCTAATACCCAGTATTCATCGACGATTTGCTCGCTGTTCTTATTTGTAATCTCTACTATTATAAGTCTACTAGTGTAAGCCAGGTCATGGTTCTAGAACAGTTCCAGAATAGTAAAATATAGAAATAAAAAAAGAAATATGTAAAAATAGTTTATCCCGATTATGGGTTATGAACTAGATGGATAGATTAAAAAACCACGTAATAATGTTATGACTCAGAATACAATTAACATGCAAACAACATTAGAAGCAGATAAAACGAAATAAAAAAATCATCCACGTTTTTACTTTTAGTAGGCTTAACCTCAATTCCGATATTTAAAGACCGCCGACAGCGTGAAAAATGGCAACACAAGTGATTATAACTAAATTGACGTATTTATCATAAACTGAAATGTGACCAAAACCAATGAAAGTATTCAAGATATTCATCTCTTGGCAATTAAATAGCGCTCGTAGCACCGAATTGGTAGTAACATCTCGCGACACTGTTATTCCACGGGCGTGACGTCACAGACAGTTACTAACGAGGTGACCACGGCGGAAGGAGTCTACGAAATTGTACAGGGTGTCTACATGAACCTCCCTGATTTCAAAGTAAATATAAAAAAATTATTAAACATAGAACCTAGCGTTTTTCACCATCCTATAAAGCAACTCAAAAAGTTTTTTCTGTAATTTCTCTTATTTAGTTGTTTAATTTTGTTTTAGGTGGTTAACAATTATCAAAAATGACTACTTCACAAAGAAGAGCCCAATGCGTAGTGTAATATACTGAAACATTATCACAAGTTGCTGTCCAAAAAAATTTCCGACTTGTGTTTGACAGAGCGCCTCCAGGTGCACAGAACATTAAGGCTTGGCATACAAATAATAATAATTATTATTATGGATGCAATCGGTTCCATCCCTCCAGACATGCCTGGGTGCAGATAGACAAATACTCAGTATCGTTTAGACATTTTGAGGGCGCTGATTTTGTACATATCCCACAATTTTTTGAGTTGCTTTAAAGAATGGAGAAAACCGCAAGGTTCTATATTTCATAGTTTTTTTTTATATTGTAGTTGAAATCAGGTAGGTTTCATGTGTGTTATAGACAGGATTCAGCGTCTGTTTGTTCAGTCATCACTGATAATCTACTGAACAATTAGTTACAGAGTTTCCGCAGTATGAAAGGTTGGTCTGACGTAATTTGTGGTACATCTTAGGACACCAAGTGGTATGACACCGCAGCACAAAATTAAAATCTGTTATTAAGCACAACTTTTTATCGTCATATCTCGTTTATTTCTGTGAAGGAGACATGAACATGGGTTTAGAATGACACCTCAGGTATCACACTAACGCCATTCTTCCTGGTGGGTTTTCTTTTATGAGAAAAATATAAATTTAAAAAATTCTGAATATATACCAGTAGAAAAGCCGTTTAAGCAATAAAAGTACGAATAGCTCCGCGCATTGAAGCATAGCATTTGCATGTTAAGTATCGTTGGTTGTACTTCTTTCTTTCTTTGTGTGTTCTGTTTTGTTACTAGTCGCTGTTTGTAGCATTATAAATTTATTTTTACTTCTATTCATCTAAATATTAATTTACTTTTCATGCAAGGAACATTTGATGAAGGCATACTTCATCAAAGTTTCTAAATTGCGGTTTTTCCTCCGATAATTTCGAACCGTACCAGACATATTTTAAATTCGTCTACATATCTAACGTCTCGCAGGTGAAGTGGCGAGCTAGTTTTAAATACAGTTGCATTCTTATCAAGCAAAATTTTTAAGGGGAAACTACTCTGAAGTAACTTTCTATTCCCAGTATATCGACTAGAGAAGATAGAAATTCCAAAAACTTTAAAGTTATAAGTCTGGGAAAAATTATCATCTAATTTATATTTAGCCACACAGTTCGAGTGGAGATAACATTCAAGTACTCTGAGAGTTCTAAAGTCGTGCGTGGGAATATTTCGGATGGCTACTTGAGTTCCGCCGCAGCCGATTAAACGAGCAAAAATGAAACGAATGGAATTCATAATACCCAGGAAAAGTGGATTAAAAAAATCAGGTAAAAGTTAAAAAAAGTGCTGTGCTATTAAGAGCGGAATTTAATAAGCTTTTTGATATAAAACTTTGAATTTTTCATCATTTCATTTACTTATGCTACATATTTTGGTTCTAAATAGTGTAAGCCTACGACTTGTATTTGAGTTATTTATTACTATATTCTGTTATTTCTCGCTACATACTGCATGTATTGTAACAATGCGTGAAGACGAATGAACATGTTTTGTGGCTGCAGGGAGCGTAGTGTTGGAGGCAGGTCTGTGGGGTGTGGACCCCTGCAGGGCTCCCGCAGTACACCGCAGATCGCTTTCACGGCTAAACCAACAGCGGACCTCCCGCCGGCTGTTTTGGGCTCCTACCGCGCAGGTGCCGGCCGGTACACTAACCTGCTCCCACATACGACCACACAACAAGCATCACGTTTTTCATACATACTTTTATTATTAGTCGTGTTTTGCATGAATCATCGATACTATTCACGACACACGTCTTCTGATGGAAAGAAAACTTTTTAAAGAGAAAGGCCTTCAGTAGGGAACTAGTGAAATAATTTATTATGTACTGAGACAGCGTGGGATACTAGAAGTATATGTTAAGGTGGCCATACACGATCGCTCCATATGGATGACATCCATTCGGTTAACATCCAAAAGCGGAGCACATACTCCATCATTCCATCACTCCAGTCAGCCACAACACTGAAAACTATGCAAAGCAAACGACAAAAAGTTGTCAGTTTCTTATACAACAATAAAGTTATGCCAAGCACTTGATAAAATGAGCCTCAATTAATTTTAAAGGATATTCAGACTTATCGAATACTGAATACAAATGCTGAGAATTAAATAAACGTCCAAAAAAGTGCGAAATGACGAAAAATAAGCTCTGTGATATTACGAAAACTTATAGAAATGCTACAAAATGATTACAAAACAGATTTATTAGTGTAGCAGGCCGAAAATAGTGACAGGTACGTCACATGTTGTAAAAAAATATTTAATCAATTAGGCTCATATAAAATTAAACTTATCTTACTATATTCTTTTTAAAAACAAGACCGTAAAGAGTTATCTTTTTTGCATTTATGTCTTTATTTTTAAATAATACTACCAATTGATCTATTGCCACATTTCTTTTTATTTTGTTATGGTAGTCAGGATTAGATATATGCCACAAGCATGGTAAGTCTTTATACTTCTCAATGATCTCCAGCACAAAGTCATGTTCAGACGACATCTTTTTTTTTTTTTTTTTTTTTAAAAAAAAAGGAGAGGATAAAAGGAAATATTTCCTCCTAATTGTTACTTAATAATGTTTAAAACTGAATTATTTTCAATACTACAGTCAAAATAATATTTACCTAGTAGCAAATCAAATATTTCTATACCAGATTCTAAACATAAAAGAAATGGTACAATGTTGTGTAGTCGACTCAAGGCACTGATGTTATCTGCTTGGCGGGCGGAGACAGAATGAGAAGTGCTTGGACCGCGGTTTCACCATACACGAGCCGACTGGAGTGATGGCTTGATGTCGCTCCACGTGGTTTTCCCCACACACTGTCCGTCGGCTTGATGGCATGATGGACGAAACTGATGGATATTGGACTGACCGGATATCCAAATAATCCTGTCAGTCCACGTCATCCACAGCAGTTTCTCCACAGACGAAACGATAATGGAGTGACATCGCTCCATTTGGACGGATGGAGAGGTCGTGTATGGCAACCTTTAAATGGATCCATCTTCTATATAGGAACGTTAGATATCCTGCAGGAAATTCCGCAACATTTCCCATCAGGGTTGATGTTCATCAGAGTTCAGCTTTGCACTCGCTCTTGGTTATCCTCTGTCTGAACACCATTGCTACAGAACACCTCCAGACAGTGCTCTACACTGGCGATATCATGGTCACCTGTGAGTCTCTTCAGGAATTGGAACAACATATCCAGCGATGGAAAAATTCCTTCGACAAACGCGACATGCAACTTAACTTAAGGCAGAACGAGTATATGCAGTGTGGAGTTCTAAATGATGGGTCTGTTAACACACCGATGGTGATGAACTCTGTAAGTATCTAGGTTCAAATACCTGGGAACACTAATCTTATCGGATGGTCAGACGCTCCCAGGTGCCCGAAACGAAGTCAACTCAGCCTGGATGTAGTGTCGTCATATCAAAGGTGTCCTTCTGGACCGGAATGTGCCACTGTACCTCAAATCAAAGATTTACAGAACCTTATTCGACCAGCAGCAGTGTAGAACTGAATGTTAGCCAGTTACGAAAGACATGCAAAACAGCTCCTAGTCAAAGAAATGACGGTGATTCACTGGCCGCAGATACTTACTAGATATAACCACATCAGGAATGGCGGCATTTCGTATGATTCCAATACCTGAGAAAATGCTAGAAGGTCGTCAGCCTTGTACAGAGCAAAAACAACACGTCAGTTGCGAGAAAAACACTAGATATAAGTCCTGAGACTCGAAAATCATGAAACATGCGGGAGACCCAGGAAGCGCTAGTTCGATATATTGCGACATGACATGCGAATAGCGAATGCCTCCCTAAAGAAGCACAAGATTGGCTTATATGGAAGGAGTCCAGTAAAGCAGACACTGCGATGCGAAATAAATGCTACGAACAAAGAAGGTTGGAGGAATGCTTTGGAGTAGCATAGTTTCAGCTGGTGCTGCCAGGTGTTCCCACTGACCTTCAGCTGATCCGATCTTACAAGTTAGATCATTAAAATACCTAATTAAACGCAAGACACGTTAAACAATAGTAGCAGAGATGTTCTAAGATTTCGTTACCGAAATTCGTTTATTGATCGTTAAATCCTTGGAAAATCTTACATTAGTGTTATACACTGGCGGAGATTAAATGTGATACACCTATACACGAATGGTAGAATTTCAGAAAATTTTCTACATTTGTCTAGGGACATACTCAGAAGAAATTATATCAAATAGAAATGGATTAGGTTGAGTTTATTACCTACAGATAGTCCTATAGTTGTTAATAAGAAGTGCACCCACCTTGAGCACCTATACATTCGTAGATCCTTGTCGACATTGTTCAATAAATGTTCGGATGTCTTCTTGGGGTATGCTTCTATAAGCCTGCATGTCTTGTGCAGTCACTTGATGGCCAATTTGTGCTGGGTGACCATGTGATTTAATGTGCCTACTCCTGGTACCCCAGACGTGCTCTATTGGGGAAAAATCGGGGGACTGTGCGATCGAAATTGCGATCATAATCCCTTCTAACGCTTGTATTGTGATGGCTACAGTATGAGGACAAGCATTATCATGTTAGAAGATGAGATTTGGATGGTGGATATGAAGGGTATTACAATAGGGTGCAGTACCCCTCCACATAGTGGTGGGGTATCATTGTGCCTTCAACAACAACCAACTCAGTCTTGCTGTCGAAACTGATTGCCCCGAAACCACGACACCGTGGCTGGATCCGTTCGACGTTCTGAAATCACAGCAGAATAAGCCGTTTCTCCATTACGCCTGCGTATATGTTCTCGATTATCACTTTGGCACAGACAGAATCGAGACTCGTCCCTAAAGACAAATGTATGCCATTCACGCGTCCATTTGAGTTTTGCATTACACCAGGTTAGACGATTTTGGTAATGAAATCAGGTTAATGGAACACATTGCGTAGGGGTCAGAGAGTGTAACCCAGCTTCAAGCAATTAGTTTACAATCGTCCGAGGGGTGACTAGGGCCGGATTAAGACAGCGCGGGACCGTCCGGGGAAATTGTAGAGAGAGAGGGGGGGGGGGAAGGGCGCTCATCTAGCCTGACGAGGCCCTATAGGAGGCGCGAGGCCCGTAGCATTTGCTAACTTCTGCTACGTGGTTAATCCGGTACTGTCTGTAACGACTGTTTGGATCTGGCCTGCAGTCATCCGTCTGCCAGCAACAGACATCCACACAATTTGGCGGTCTTCACGTGCTGTTCTTGTTCAGTCTGCCAGTAAAGGCCCCTGCCAGGCAGACCTCACACACAACGCGCCTGCACGCCGGGATACATATACGACTCCAAACAGGCGCAGAGACATCAAAACAAACCAGGAAAACAAATAGAATCATCTAGAAGCTAAGTGGGACTATTTCTTACAGAGGTCGCCGTACTACCACACAACGGAATTCCTGCGCCAGGCCGCCTATATAAGCGTAGCCGGCCGCTCCACCGCCAGTTCCGGCCTGACCGCGGAACCAGCTTCAACTACAGAAGACCACCGGAAGTTCGCGAGAAGTAGAAGCCGTCTCTCTCTACCCCGGATCAGGACCAGGCTAAATTTCTCGACGGTCATCCGCTAACTGTACCACATTTGTTATTGTTTACCAGTGTTTTGTGTACATAGTAATAAACCTCAAGGAACCATTAAGTGTAGTTCACTTCAGTGGCGACAAGGTTGGGATAAGAACTCTCGACCATCATGGCTACGCCAGCAGCACCTACGGAATGGCAACAGTTCCTCCAAGGACTTCTACATCAGTTCTTCGAATCTCAGAGACAACTGATTGCGGAAGTCAGGAATCTCCGCCACCCCACGGCCCCGCCTCCGTTCCCAGCATTCAACGACGACGTCGAAGAATGGGAGACCTACGAGAAGCGCATAAAACAACACTTCGCAATTCATCACATATCCAAAGAAGAAGACCAGCGTGCATATTTCCTTTCCTGGAACCAATCAAAGATGTATGTCTTGCTCACCAAACTTCAGCCACAAGACCCCGACACCCTCACCTTCACGACCATCTGTACGACACTGAATGCATACTACAGACGCCGGTACCATGTCGTCGCGGCCCGCGTCGAATTCTATCAATGCCGGAAGAAGCCCGATCAGACGTATCGCCAGTGGGCGGCCGAACTCCAAGGCCTTAGCAGAAAATGTAAGTTTCAAACTCGTTGTTCCCACGAATCCTACGCCGACGACATGGTGCGTGATCACATCATACAGGCTGCACCAGATGCCGCACTCCGGCATGACGCCCTCAAGTTAGAGGACCCATCCCTGGAGCAGGTCATCGAACTTGCCTACAAATTCGAAATATCTACGGCCGCAGATCGCCGCCTGGAGTCCTGGGCGGATGTGGCCGCAATCCGAACCGACGTAGAGGACACACAGGACGTCGCCGCCATCCAGAGCTCCCAGTCGCGCTCCTCCCGACACCACAACCGGGGACCGCTTCCTCAGAAGGACATCGAACTGGCCCGTTCCGGCAGGGGCACCAAGTCTCGGCAGCAGCAGCGGATCCCGCAGCGCCGACGCCGCAGCCCGCTCCGCCTACCCTCCTGCCCCGCCTGTTATTCAGCACATGAGAGGGAAAATTGTCCGGATCGTTGGGCTGAATGCTCACGTTGCGGCAAGGAAGGACACCTGGCGTCCGTCTGCCGCACCAACACCACCAATGCCAATCCCGGCTCTCGTCGCAAAGGGTCTTACCAAGACAGGTTGAGCGGCGCACCTATGGATATCAATCAGGTAGACACTTCCACAGCATCCAAACTTTTTATTGACGTTATGGTCAATGGCAAGCCCCTGCGCCTACAAGTCGACACAGGAGCAGCAGTCTCATTGCTTAATTATACTACTTATGTGCAAATTGGCTCGCCCCCCCCTCTCGCCGGCCCCCAAGCGCCTCCTGACATACAACAAACAGGAAATAGCACTCCTGGGACAGTTCACAGCAAACGTCATGTATAAGTCTGTACATCGTTCAGTCCCCTTTTTAGTAGTTAACAGTTCTCTCACAGCAGACTTATTTGGACTGGACGCTTTCCGCTTATTCGGATTTTCAATTGAGGATAACATACACCTCGTATCTCAGCATGTTCCTTTTCCTGAAGTGGACGCCCTTTGCACCGAGTTTCAGGACCTGTTCTCACCAGGCGTCGGCTGTGCAAAGGACTTCGAAGCATCACTCCAACTCCGGCCGGACGTACGGCCTCGATACTTCCGGGCACGCCAGGTACCCGTAGCGCTTCAACAACCACTTCAGGAAGAACTTCAACGTCTCCAAGACGAAGGGATCCTCCAGCCGGTGCGGTTCAGCCCCTGGGCCACGCCGTTGGTCATAGTTCAGAAGCCAGGACGCCCCTTACGTCTCTGTGGTGACTTTAAGACCACCGTCAACCCGCATCTGCTGGTAGACGACTATCCACTTCCGAGACCGGACGACCTCTTCCGTAAACTAGCAGGAGGTACCTACTTTACAAAAATTGACCTGGCAGAAGCATACCTTCAAATCCCTTTGGATATCCAGTCCCGACAATACACAGTCATCAACACTCCCTCTGGCCTCTTCCAACTCAACCGGCTCATGTTCGGCTTGGCCAGTGCTCCAGCGATTTTTCAACGGTATCTCGAACAACTTCTCCAGGATATTCCGGGATGCATCAACTATCTCGACGACATAGTCGTCACGGGACCCTCCGCTGCCGAACACATGACCAACCTCCGCCTACTCTTCCTCCGCCTCCGTGCAGCAGGATTAAAATGCAACCTTTCCAAGTGTCAATTTTTTCAACAATCCATTTCCTACCTGGGTCACATCATCGCTCAGGAAGGCATCTTCCCAGCATTTTCCTATGTGGACGCTATTTCCAACTTACCTCGGCCTCAGGATCTACATCAGTTGAAATCTTTTTTAGGCAAAATTTCATAATACAGAAAATTTATACCCTCAGCAGCACAAGTGGCAGCACCCCTGTACCACCTCTGTCGCAAGAATGTCCCGTTCCGTTGGACCCCAGCTTGCGAGACCGCATTCCACACCCTTAAACAGCAGCTCAAGTCCGCAGCATGCCTCATGCCATACACTCCAAACCTCCCCTTGATACTTGCCACAGATGCATCCGATTACGGTGTGGGGGCAGTTCTGTCTCATAAATTACCAGATGGCACGGAACGCCCCGTAGCTTACATCTCCAAAGCCCTATCGGCTGCTCAGCTTAAATATTCTCAAATCGAGAAAGAGGCGCTAGCTATTGTTTTTGCCTGCTCCAAATTCTATTCCCTTTTATATGGGATTTCTTTTCATCTCATTACCGACCACAAGCCACTCCTATCACTATTTGATCCGTCCACACGTCTGCCTACCAAAACATCCCACCGCATCCAGCGTTGGGCACTATTCCTGTCCCAGTTCAGATATACCATGCATTTCCGTACCACCTCCAGGCATGCCAATGCAGACGCCTTATCCAGACTACCGCAGGGACCAGACCTTGCCTTCGACAAGTCGGAACTTCTGGTGTTCCAGATCGACGATGACATACAAGAAGCACTGAAGACATTTCCAGTCACGGCCTCAAAAGTCGCGGCAGCCACAGGGGAGGACCCCCTCCTCCGTGTCATCCGACACCACATCCAACACGGGTGGCAAACACGTTCCCCTCCACGCCATCATCAAGACCTCAAGTTCTACTACTCCATCCGCCACCAGCTCTCAGTAGTAGAGGGAGTGCTCCTCCGCACAGAACCAAATTCCACCCCGAGGGTCGTCGTTCCGAGATCCCTACAACCGACAATCCTCCAAACTCTCCACCAAGGACACTGGGGAATTGCCCGCACCAAATCCCTTGCCAGACGCCATGTATTCTGGATCGGCCTTACCACGGATGTCACGAAGATGGTGCGGCGCTGTACCATCTGTGCCCAACAACTGCCCCGCCCCCCTCAAAAGTTCCTTTCCTGGCCGGCACCGTCCGGACCCTGGGAACGCATTCACCTCGACTTCGCTGGCCCATTCCTAGGCCACCAGTGGCTCCTAGTGACGGATGCCTTTTCCCACTTCCCATATGTCGTCCGTTGCTCCACAATCACCACAGAGGTCACCATTTCAGCCCTCACGAAGATCTTTTCCATCGAAGGATTACCATACGCTATCGTCACAGATAACGGACCGCAATTTCGAAGTCGGGAATTCCTATCCTTCTGTACCGCCAACAATATCCAACACCTCCTCACCCCACCCTTCCACCCCCAATCTAACGGGGAGGCGGAACGGCTAGTCAGAACATTCAAAACCCAAATGACCAAATACACCACAAGTCACAAACTCGAAGAGGCATTGACACTCTTCCTCAGTTCCTATCGAACCACTCCAGTGGGGACCAAAAGCCCGGCGGAATTGCTACATGGCCGCCAACCTCGCACTCTCCTCCATCTCCTCTTACCCCCGCCCAAAGTACAGGTACCTTCGGGCCCATTCCGTTTCACCCCGGGCTCCCTAGTCTGGGCCCGCGGGTTTGGCTCCCGGGCCGGTTGGCTTCCGGGGGTCATCCAGCGGCCCCGGGGCCGCCAACTGTTCGACGTCAGCCTGGATGGCCGGATAGTGCGACGCCATCGAAACCAACTACGTCCCCGCTACCCCACGGCACCGTCCTCTTCCAACACGGCACGGCCATCCACTTCTTCCTCTCCTTCCCTGCCACCTCCACCACTCCTGCCGTCTAACCGTTGCTCAGGGACAGTTACAGCGCCACCAACGACGCCACAACCTGTCGGTCGCTCCGACACCCTTCAGCCGCAGCCTCTCGACCACCTGCGGGGACCATCTTCAGCGCCCCCCGTACAGCCCCCGGCCATCGACGCCGACGAACCGATGCCGTTAGCTCCACAAGTACCTCCACCACAACCTGCACCACGACGCAGGTCGGCTCGCATCGCCAGGGGAACAGCTCCGTACTCCCCTGGAGGTAGCCTTCATAGTCTGCTCCAGGGCGCCGCGGCAGACGACCTCGCAGACGTCGCAGACATCGCTTCCCCCCCTCCCCCCCCCGGGAGGGAGGTATGTTCAGTCTGCCAGTAAAGGCCCCTGCCAGGCAGACCTCACACACAACGCGCCTGCACGCCGGGATACATATACGACTCCAAACAGGCGCAGAGACATCAAAACAAACCAGGAAAACAAATAGAATCATCTAGAAGCTAAGTGGGACTATTTCTTACAGAGGTCGCCGTACTACCACACAACGGAATTCCTGCGCCAGGCCGCCTATATAAGCGTAGCCGGCCGCTCCACCGCCAGTTCCGGCCTGACCGCGGAACCAGCTTCAACTACAGAAGACCACCGGAAGTTCGCGAGAAGTAGAAGCCGTCTCTCTCTACCCCGGATCAGGACCAGGCTAAATTTCTCGACGGTCATCCGCTAACTGTACCACATTTGTTATTGTTACCAGTGTTTTGTGTACATAGTAATAAACCTCAAGGAACCATTAAGTGTAGTTCACTTGAGTTGTCCTTCTGTATGGACGGACCTGTGTCTGCTGTAGGAGTACTAGAAACTTCTTTCATCCAATGTGTAACAAGTCTGTATACTGACACTGCACTACGGCCAATCCTTCGGCAGATTTCATGATATGACGCAACCATTTCAAACACGCCAATTCTCCGACCTCTCTCACAGTTAGAGATTTGAGTGTAGACAGTCGTCACTGTTTGCCTTGGCATACTTGGTCAACAAGAACTTGTGGACAAAAAAGTGTCATGTTACACCACACACTTCACCACTTATACAATAAAAATATAGCAAATTCTCATAGTAGTTAAAATTTCAATTATGAATCATTTAAGAGTTTTCAAGTGGGGATAAGTAGAGTCAAATTTCATTCATTTATCACAACCCCGTCTGGGCGCTGCTCTTTTAATTTCCGGCTGTGTGTCCATGTTACTGCTTTATCAAAGAAGAACACGGTTCTGTACGCCAGTTCGTGATCTACTAGGTGGCTAGCTAATTATTGTGGTTTCCTGGAGCAGAGCGATTAGCGGCGGAAGCAGATGCGGGCGAGTTCGCCACCTGCTGGCTCGCGACACGCCCCGTACCGCACACCTTGAGCAACAAGTGAACACCCACACCGCGCCAGCAGACACGTCGACCCCTCCCCTACCACGCTTATTCATAATTGAATCATTTTTTGTGCAAAACTGACGAGAAATCGAATTTGTCATTTAACCGCAAGCTAATTGCCAAATTTCGCAAATTTTAGCTAAGTTAACCGAGAACATATTTCCATCGAAGGTTATAAAAAAAAAATCTGCTGAAATACTAAGATTCAATAGAAATCAAACAGATGCTAGGTTTCTTGTACAAGGGGTGATCAAATGAAAAGGTAGGAAACGACACGGTGGGTACAAATGTAGACTTTATTCAAAACATACACCATAGGCCTGTGCACAACGATCCCACTGATGAACAAGCCGCAGGATTCCTCGTTCCCAGAATTCCTGTGGCCGTGACGAGACCCAGTCCTTCACAGCGTCCTTGAGTACGTCGTCCGAGTTGAAGCGCTTCCCTTTCAGGTGTTTCTTCAGTGGACCAATGGAAATCGCAGGACGACATGTCCGGACTGTAAGGCGGATGGTCCAACGTCTCCCACTTGAACTTGGCCAGTTCCATGTGTGTGACTCTGGAGACGTGTGGACGCGCATTATCATGGAGCAGAACCACACCCTCCGTGAGCAGCCCCGGTCTTTTGTTCTTGATGGACCTGCGTAGGCGTCGGAGTGTCTCACAGTACACATCCCCCACCTGTACGCCATCCTGTCCTCATACGGACTGCCACATTTGGACGCCGCTTTTGATAAGAGCCTCTGCTCTCTACTGCGCATGCGGGCGCCCGTGCATGCTCCGATCCCAGTCAGAGACTCCAATCGCATTCCGAGATGTCTCGCTACGTTCTCGCATGGCGGAACATGCAAATATTTAACTGTTACGTTTTTACGTCGTTTCGTATCTTTTCATTTGATTACCCCTTGTAGTTAACGTAATCTATAATGTTAAAATGCTAAGCTTGGTTATCGTATAGCCATGTCCAAACGCTGAGGAAGGCACCCAGCCCACGTTGCTGAAGAGGTCAGAGGTTAAGACTGTTATTTAATCTAAACATCCACGAAGAAATTAATTGCCAAAACACTGAAAGAAAAGTATCAATTGCGTTTAACTTCACACATTAATTATTAGTTCCTTTTATGTATATATTCGTTTAATGTGAGATTTTTTTTCGTTTAAACTCTACCGAGCGTGGTGGGTGAGAGGTAACGCTTTGGCTTGCATTCTGGAGCACGTGATTTCTGATCCCCGTCCGGACATCCAGATTTTGGTTTTCCATGGTTTCCCCAAATAACTCCAGGCGAATGCCGGAATTCTTCCTTCAACAGGCTGTGGCCAAATTCCTTCCCGTTCCTTGCCTTCAGCCTTTTCCGGCCTCTAGTGACCTCGACGTCGACGAGGCGTAAAGCGTTGTGCAACAAAGAGAGTATTAATTGCCGACAGATATGTAAGACTTTAACTTTTGAGCAGCAATGTTAGTGGAAGTTTTAATTAAATTGAAATTCAGCCTGGATCAGAATGAAAACTGGAATTTGACGTTACAACAACGGGGAAGAGTAAATGATATATATGTTTTTTTAAATAACTTTTCACTTACGCCATGTTTCTAATGTCATTATTTCAGCTGCATGTAAGTAGTTCCAATAGGGTCAGACGTTGTAATATCGATACGAATCATGAAAAAGAAAGATGCAGGAATTCGTGAAGAATTTGCGCGAAGTTTATATGGCGGCTCATGATGTCACTCACAATCGATACAGTGAATGAATTAATGCGCTTGTGATTGAAGCCTTGATTTTCCAGCGGAGTTTGTGGTTAAGTTGAAATGCAATCAAGACCAGGATGAAAACTGAAACTTTTTACTGTAGCGTAAGGCACTGCATTGAGTTATGTTATAATTTTGTTTAATTAAGCAACAGTGAAGTAATGACTTGTCAGAACACTTTGTTCATCCCGTCATTTCTGATGAACTTTAAGGCTAGTAGTTACTAGAATTAGCGGAAAGGCGTAAAGTCATGAATTAGTCAATCTTCAGGGAAGTAACAAAAGTCTTCACTTTTCGTACTGTTTAGAGTACTTATCTAAACCGTCGTTTAACCTAAAAGTATACGGTAACATTGCAAACCTACGATTCGGAGACTAATGACTTTAACGAGGTTTCAGTTATATTAAATTCCGCTAGCTTAATTGTTCCATGTCTTTAGTCATATTAGTATTGATAAAGGATACTTAAAATTGTGATCTATAACACTCAAATCAAAAAAAAAAAAAAAATGTCTAACGTGCCCGATAACTTTCTCCTACTATTTATTAGTCGCAAAGTCTACGTTTCAAAACTGAAGAGACTTTTTTTTTTTTACTGATATTAAATTCGATGTAGCGTCTGAAGAAGTAAACTAGAAACACTGAACATACTCTTAGCGTCCTAAAGTACTAAACTAAATGCTATACGAATAATTATTTAACACCAGTATTACAGCATATGCCAACCGTTTTGTGGTTACAGCGTTTGTCAACAAGGAGGAAATGTTCAATCGGGAAGTGGAGGACAAAATCGTTAAATGTAGCCGAAAGCTTCCGTTGGAATAGTTTCCATGCTGGAAACTAAGATCGTTTAGAGTCACGAAACAGCTCTATAGTTAGTACAGGTGCTTGTTTTCGATTCTTTCTTGCTTCAAAGTTAGAAAACTATTTTGTAACTTATCTCGTTTCCATTTACCCCCCCCCCCCTCCTCCCGGTTAGATGTATAGAGCTTCTTCTAAATTGTTGCTGAATGTTTTGAGGACGTTACTATCAGTGAGTGTAAAATTAGATCATTCAATTACAATCTTATTGACTAAGATATTGCCATTTTCCTGATCATACCAAGTTACATTAACAGTTACTATTATTTTAAGTAGAGAATGTTTATATTAATTCAAAACTGATTAGCATTAGGAAACATGATGTCAAGAAGAAAAAATTGGATCTTTGGAGAAATATGAAAAAAAATTCCTCAGTTCTACTTACAAATGATCATTTTATGTTACACAAGCACTCTGAAGCATTTTGATATCGATCGTAACAGTTCTTCAATTGGTGGAGTGATAAGATGACAAAGGGATGGTGATGGATCACGCCAAATAATCGTGGCGGAATGACCTAACAGTTTCTACGTAAATCTGTTAGTCAAGAGGAATTTCAAACGTCAGTCTACATGTGCGTCTAGTTCAGCGAAACGTTTTTGAAATAGTCGTAGCAAGTTATAACATGATCTTACTCACTACCACACTTATCACTCACGAGTAAATTCTGAGTGGTCTGGTGGATCAGTGGTTATGGCGTCTGACTGGAGATTGAAAGGTCTCCGGGTCGAATCCCTGTCTCGGCGGGGATTTTCAAAGGCACTTAACCCGACCTTCACTTCTGACACAGTTTGCTGTTCAGGCGAAGTACGCCAAAAGCTTGCGTGATTCGGATTCCACATTAAGGTCGCATATACTCGGTAGGATTACCGGGTAAGATTAAGGCAGCAACGACAGAGGCTCATGTACGGCAAATTCAGACTCTGTTAATCGGGTTCCGAAGCCTATGAGAATACCCCTGCCAACAGTGTATTACGAAATTATTAATCATACCAGAATAATGAACACAGGAGCATTGAAGTTTGCGCAAACCGAGGTAGACTGTTGCGATAAAAACAAATACATGGAAAAATGTAATCAACTTTGTTCTACACCAACGAAATTTAGGATCCATCTGTGGGATATAAGTGTGTCTGATTGTTAATAGTTGGAAGAATAGAAACGCCGGCATGTAACCGAGATTAAGTGTAGTTGCTTAGCTACACATTGACAAACAGAACTCAAATTAAAATGTTAAATAGGGAAACACATACACGTATATGATAATATAATGAAAAAAGTTTTGACCCTAAAAACAGATGTCTGGACAAACTTTTGGAAACAGAACAGAATAACAATGTTTCCTTAGATTGTGGAAAATTGTACCTGATGATAAGGACATTATTACATGACAAAAATTATTAAAGATCACTAAACAGCTTACACTAACGTATAACTCATACACATACATCTATCAGCGTAAAATACTGCAATACTAACCTAATTTCCAATGATCTATAATTAACAATTATATAAAATTTCACACCCTTTAAGTTTACCTTCACCAAATATAAATTTATCATTCAGTCACTTTTAATCTCTAAAGCACAAGAGGAAAAGTTTCTTTGACCACTAAAATGTATTTCATTGCAAGAAATACTTTCAATTTTGGCCTAAATGAATTCATTATTGGTTTCTTAAGTATTCTGGAAGACCATTGAATACAGATGTCAAGAACTGCTCTCTGAAAAATTCACACTACCTTTTATTATTTGTTCTACATTTACACGCTTCAGGCATAAAATTTACAGATCTCTTTCACAGAAATGAAGTTTTGGCCTTTTAGTAACTTCATACAGTTACCGCTGATTCCGGCAGACTTTTCAAACTAGACGTCAGAAAATATAAACTCTAAGAAAAAGAAAAAAGCATTTTGACACATGATTTAATAGAGGGGAGGGTATTAACTTCTTAAAAAAAATTTCTTCTTAATATCTTTGTTTGCTATAGATTATGGATTATAAACTTCCATGATTACTTCTGAAAGTGTTATCTTGCTATTAAAAGGTTTTTACAAACCATTTTAATTATACAGTTTCCAAACTGCCTATATTTTTTTCAAGCTCAAGCTTCTTATAATATCATTTGAATGGAAAATCAAAGGCCGGAACAGCTGATCAATGCTGGGGGTTGATGAGGATTCGAAGTTGGTCAAGATTGGTGGTTGCCCAGCATTGGTCAGGATTCGGAAATGGCCAGGGTTTGTGTTTGGTCAGGGGTCACGATTAGCCAGAGTTCGGGGTAGGTAAGGGTTCTGGGTTGGTAAGGGTTCGGGGTAGGTAAAGCTTACTCAGTCTACCATCATAGAAATACCTTGAGGTAAACATGTTGCTGAGTGCATCACCTGCGTTTTATGTATTCACTGAGGAGTCACTAAGTGTAAACAGTAGGCCTACTGATGTTTCTCTTCTACAATATGTTGAGAAAGATGGAAAATTATTAGTGAAATTTCCGACAGATCTGTAACACAGTATTGTTTATTAAGCATTTCATTTCAAGATATATTGCGTCGATTATTTCTTACGACACTACTGGATTTAACTTCGCAGTTTTAGTCTTCAAATCTGTATTTCCTTCAACAGGTCCACCGTATAGTACTACCTAAAGTTGTAGATGCAGCCACCAATTTGTGAGGTGAGGGTATCTCACATGTTCGTCGCCTCTATTACCATAGCTTTATAAGCAAGGGAGACGTGGTCAGTATTAATTTGAATTTCTGATCGGATTGCAAGAGAAACTGACTATGACTTGCGACGGATTTGTGATGTGTTTAAAGTTCTTCTCCATGAAAACAAACACTCATTTTGCTCTCCACGACATGCTTGAAGTAAACTTCTATTTTTTAAAATCTGTTACGTAAAAAATATTCAGTCATTAAACTACGGTCTCTGCTCAAATTATGGCCATTTTACCGTCTTAAACTTCAGCACTGAAGAAACAGAAGACATCAGTCATTCTCAGTACCGATTATTTTAAGACATTTATATCGCGCTGCATTTTTATATGCTTAAGGGTCGCCATGCCATCTGGGTTTTTTTTTATTACTTATGTGATTTCGCCTCGTTGACGTCGACGTCGAGGTCATTAGAGGAGATATAGGACTAGGAACAAGGAACGGGAAGGAATTCGGTCATGACCTTTTGAAGGAAGTATCCCGGCATTCGCATGGAGTGATTTGGGGAACCATGGAAAACCCAAATCAGGATGCCCGGACGGGGATTCGAACCGGCGTCCTCCCAAATGCGAGGCCAGAGCGTTAACCGCTCACACACCACGCTCGGTCACCATCTGAATATCCTGAGTTACGGTTGAATAAAGAGAATTGTGACCTTCACGAAGCTGTGAAGATATATTGGAGTACCTTTGGCTAGTGTCTGTATGGCCTGAGATCTGTTCTAGATATGATCATCAATGTTTATTTTCTTATTTTTTTTTTTTGCTTGAATCAGTGAAGATAAAATTTGGTATTTATTTGCTTCAAGAGAGGACTAAAGGTGACTTATTTACTATAATTACGAGAGACGCTTAACAAAGCCATTGTATTTGAACTCATAGTTGCATCTTGAATTCACAATACTTCCTACTGAAAAAACGAGAATTTTCATGTATAGATATTTGACAGTGTCTAACCCAAAGTGCCCGCTTACCGGCCATCCTGAATGCAGATTTTAGGCTTTTTTCCGTAGCAATCAAGGTGAATGCCGGGACGGTTCCCAATATCCGCCTCAAAAACTACAAATTTAACAAAAATTATGGAAACACTTTACTTCCCTCATTAGCACTTGCAAGGGACACCTTTGACCTCGAACGCTTGGAACCGCACAAAAACATGCTTAGAATAACAGGCGATCATAAACAAAACAGTGGTGTGTGTCATTTCCATGCAAAACATTGCGTTCTACCTCAAGTAACATTTTAGTAGATGCAAACAAAGTAACAACATTATATATAATTAAATGACGTCAGTGTATCATTACATTTTCAATCAACAGTGCGAAAACCTTTCAGCTTAAAGTACGGTACTTAATATAGCGCAAAACACGCATATTCAGCAGTACCACACACCTGATAGTGCTTATATTAGTCCTCAAAGTGCAGATGCGGGATTTCGATGAAATGGTTAAAACAAAGTGGGAGAGAACAATGTGCACACCTCACTAAAGTCACGTTATCACATTCCAAATCACTTTCGCATTCACGCAGTCAAACATAATCATTTGAAACTGTAATTAGTGTGGCTTCTGATATTGGACTGCGTGAATGCACAAGTGATTTGGAATGTGATAAAGTGGCTTTAGTGAGTTGTGCACATTATTCTCTTCTACTTTGTTTTAACCACTTCATCGAAATCCCGCACCTGCACACTGAGACTAATATAAGCACTATCAGGTGTGTGGTACTGCTGAATATGCGTGTTTTGTGCTATATTAAGTACTTTAAGCAGCGAGCTTTTGGCTCTGTTGATTGAAAATGTAATAATACACTGACGTCATTTAATTACGTATAATTTCCTTCATAAGGTACTGATCTCTTGTTACTTTGTTTCTCTCTATTAAAATGTTACTTGAGGTAGAATGCAATGTTTTGCATGGAAATGACACACACCACTGTTTTGTTTATGATCGCTTGTTATTCTGAGCATGTTTTCGTGCGGTTCCGAGTGTTCGAGGTCAAAGGTGTCCCTTGTTAGCACACATCCTGGCAGTAGATATAAAATGCTTGGCGTCAGCAAGGGCATGCGACCGTAAAACCATATCTCCAACTCATGAATGTAGCCAACCAAAATTGTTCGGGAAAGGTGGTGAAGAAGATCCTTGACTGTATCTATTGTCGAGGTTTCGTAAAATGTTGTCGACCCTTTGTGATATATATCTTTTTTTTTTAGGTTTATATAAGAATATGATTCCCTGTAACTAATATCTCAAAATGGCTCACTACCATATGCCTGACACATATTCTTGAAGCAGAAGAGATGAATACCTTTATATTAGTCAGTAATATCCAAACAGGTGTTTCTGAGCGAACTGAATAAATGACTTACGTTTATCGGTTGAAGATGATGTACAATGCGAGTGGTTATCGGGAACTCCATTAATCTGTGTTCTCTTGTTAAGAGGTTTCCAGCTGGAGTGAGTGGAGGCCGTTGGCAGATGTTCCGTTGCCCACACACCCCTGGGACCGTCCCACAATGACATACTTTGTACCTCGTTAAGCGAACTCTGTTACAGCTTATTCTGAGGGAACACGGCCGAAGAATGCGTGTTTTGACTTCTTCGGCAACCTTACAATTGGTTGTTGTGGGTTGTCATTTTGTCAAATTTACTTTCATTGTGCTACCCTGGTCGAACCGAAGGGAGATACATTTGGAAGCTAATCTTCATCTTTTTGTAGCCTCACAGCAAAATCTGCTGACTCGGTCCACAGGTATGGAATCATCTCCGTGGACTCATGGTAAAAGTCGTTCCACAAACTGTGCTTCAGATTACGAAAACTGTAGAACGTTAATGTTAGTTTAATCAGAGATGCATAATTCTTCCCGTACATTAATTGAACTCTTCCATGTTTCCGTTTCACAAAGAATTTTGGAAAACCATTAGAACCCTCTATAAGTTTTTTCCGTATACAATCACATGGTAAGGATCGAGCCTAGTGAATGAATGCTACCTTGTGCGAGGCTGGTATGTTGTAGAACGCGGGTTCAAATTTCTGTCCAGCCGTTTAGATTTTGGTTTTCTGAAAACACTCCAGGCCGAATACCGGAATGGTTCGTCAAAAAGACAATGACCGAATTCGTTCCCGTTGCTTGCCACTCATCCTCTCTCCACTAAATTGTCTTTGATGTCGGAAAAAAAAATAATAATAAAAATCCTTCACCCATGAGAACACATTTTCATTTCCTTGCTACTTTTTCTGTTTTTCACCACCATTTTGCGGCTTACTACGTGAAATCCCTTGAAAAACGATCCAGTGCCATACTGTCGCTTTTTCCTCGAGTATGTATTTATTACATCTGAAACATCTTCCAGATAGGCCACTAACTGTAGATTAACATCCATGTTGCTGAATTATTAGCTAGTTTATACAATGACAGACATTCTTTATCTATCTGGATATCAGGGTTTCCATGCATTTGATTACCACCGAGGTCAAACTTATCAGTCTGCAGTTCACAACTTTGCTTCTTGCTGTAACAAATTTCCTGTACTTATCCATAATATTGTTATTAAGATTTGGTCCAATGCGGTTTCTGCTAGTGAGGTTTCATTTGTTAGTCGTTTCCCTTTAGACTTTAGTCAACAATCATAACACTTTCTGATAGTAATTTTTTAAAAGAACGATACAGAACGTGGATATACTGTGAGAAGCTACCGACTGCTGGTTGTACTGTTTTCGACGCATTCATTCCTCCAGTTCGTGATTGTTGTGAACAACTCTCTGCCTCGTGGCGCGAGCGGCCTTGCACTGCGTACCATTATTGTTGCTGTGGTTGGCCATTGTGTGAACAGAGGAACTTCCTCTGACCGGGACATTTGAAGTTTTGAGAGCCTTGGCGGTCGCTTATCTGATACGGCCCGGCTCGCTTTCAGCTGATACTTCCGCCCAATTGCGTGCGTTTCCTCTCCGTGCCGTATTGTAAGCGCTAAACAGTTTGCACACAAAAGAACCGGGTCGGCGTGATGTTTTAGGAAGGATTTCATTACCCTTTTCCGGAGTGTCACATTTTTCATTAAATAATGATGATGACTAGCAATTTTTTTTTTTTTTTTTTTTTTTTTTTTTTTTTTTTTTTTTTTTTTTTTTTTTTTTTTTTTTTTTTTTTTAGCGCACTGACTCTTTTGACACTTTATAGTCATCAATCATTGTTTATCCACAAAACCGCTTTTGTCACTTTTCTGCATTGTTGCTTTTAACACATTAATCTTCCTACTTTTGAATATGTATCAGGGCAACTTCGTCTATCGTCACACTATACGAGAAATGCTGCAGGTGTTGCAATACAATCTGTCTTTCTCATGTCGTAAGAGCCAACTAAAAAAATACTAATTGCTTTGAGGGGAACAAACTGTACATTATTGGGAAAACAAAACGATCTCTTTTTTGATAATTTTTAGAAATCATATTTAGGGACTGGATTTTAAATGCCTTCATATGATTTATGCTAAGACAAGCTTATAGGAACAAAATTACTGACATTTTTATTTGATAAAAAACCAATGATATTTTAAAGGTAACAACAAATCTTAGAGAAAAAGCATACACAGTAATAACTTTTTTAACATGCTTCAGTGCAATTAATTACGACGATAGAAGAACTGGAAGTGAATTCAACTGGTGGCAAACTGATAATAGGAAAAACAGTGAACAAGAGAAGCAATTCTGGCGTTACGTTTAACATTATATGGACTGGCGAATTAAAACGAGACACTTTAAAGCACTGGGGAACTGCATGAAAAGTGCAGTAGTGTGAAAGGTAAGTTGCTAAGCGCGTAAATTTTTGTGGAAGTCTGAGCTGAAATACTTAAGCGGAAAAACTCTTTACCGTCATTTAAGGAAACATAGTTCTAAGTAAAACTACACTTTATCGGTACTGATATTTTGTAGCATTTGGAATGAAGTTTCAGGGAGAACGAATCAACTTGATGCTATTTGGTGTAGTAATATCCTTCAGGCTGATGAGAGTAAACAGATAAATAAATTATTGGTTGGCATCATGTAGCCTATAAGGAGGAATTAAGATAAAATGTAAACAAAAACAAAGAAGCGTGATAGAATCCAGCAGCGATGTCAAAAGCAATAATAAATATTAAAACTTGAACATTTACACAGAATTAACATTTATTCTAAATCAAGTCAGCAATAATAATACGTTCAGGAAAGGTTTTTGTTAAATTCTTCACAAATTATAAATCACTCATTAGGAGGTAAATTAAATAGTTTGAATGAAATAAATTCTATCAAAGATATCTCACAATAAACAGTAGTAAAAATGTAAGGTCAAAACGTCCCACTCGAAACCAAAACAACAGAATTTATATATCGTCATTGAACATAAAGAACTGTAAGAATATGAGGATGACAAACTAAATTACTTTGTAACATGGATATGTAACATCAACACTGTGACAGTATTTTTCTCCTTGTCTTGAAGTATACGTGTGCGAAGTTTCAACAAGGTCAGATAAAAACTTTGAATTCTATACACACATCCGTTTGTTCACATAAGAAGGTTACTGCAACAACAGTTTCATTAGTAAACCAGAGAGATTATATATACTAACAGAAATACGTGCATCCACCACTACAGAATTCATCATATGTATCAGGAGACTGGAATCGAGTAACTTATGTGATGATTAATATTTTTACCTTGTTATTATTATAGCTCGTTCTCTGGTAAGACAGAAGTATGCTTATTACAGTGACTGTAATCAAAGATTTTATTTAAAACATAGACTCGCAGATATACACATTGCAGTATAAACTTAGGAACCATACTGAATAAGCTTAAAGTTAAAATTTCTTAACGTTTCAGACCATTGATGTTTCAAAAACGTTAGAAGACACTAGGTGATATTAACTGAATAATTACGCCTCGTAGAAACGATTATTTGTTCTGTGTTGGTGTAATAGGCCTATTTGTGACTGGCTGTCGCCGTGCTCGTGTGACCTCTCGACCTGTTGAGCAGCGCCGCGGCGGAAACCGCGCCGGTCTCGGTTTACAAACGCGGATCTGAGGCAGAAAAAAAACAGATAAGCTTGATATATGGGCTTTCATACACAGGAATTATAGCAGGCGCACTTTGTGTGGGCTGCTATTGGCCGGCGGCACTCGCGATAGCGCCACTGCGTACTATCTATCGATTACTCGAGTCGTCGGTAACACAATCGAAAGAAGTCACAAGCTAAGCTCTGGAATATCAGACTAGCTCAGTGTGGGTTTCTTAGTAAAGGCTGTAATAAGAAAGTTTTCGTTAACACGACTGTATCACCACACCTTCTGATAAAAAGAAAAATACCAGGCTTCCAGTTGACCCACAGTAATGAAACCAGTTACTGAACCGAGTAAACATGTCATTCACACGGGTAATAAATGCAAAGAGAATTTTTAGACCGCAAGCAGAGTTAATGATTAAAATGAATTAAAAATCTTCATTTAAATTATGGCTTTTTGTCATTATCAACCGAGTTTACAATTAGCAGCGTTTGATGGTGGTAGCAAGATGTAACCTCTATTCGAATGTTTACAATAGCTGTTTACAACTACCATGCACAAGCCACTGTAACCGTAACTAGTGTATACTAGGTATCAGAAAAAAAATATGGAACAATTGAGCAGTAACTGAAAAGTTTTAAAACAGTGAAAAAGAAACAAAATTAAAATCACATAAAAATCATATCGAAAAATAGTAAAGTTTAAAATAAATCTCTTCAATATTACTTCAGTTGCAGACTTAATAAGACTCTACAGAACGAAACAGATTTAACATGTAATACTGAACTCCAATTTTGACTGTACTCTCACATTGAAAGGCAAAATATGAGAAGGAGTCAATAAGGAGTGAGAAAAAGTGAAGAGCAAGGAAACTATTGATACAATCAAACCGAAATTTTCTTAAGAATCTGTTGTGGCATGTGTAGCAACCGATATGATTATTATTAAAAATTGAAATTATATAACCGGGCTGCCTTTTTAAAAGTTAGAGATATTAAATGTTAGCATTGTTTTAAGACGGGGCAGAGGGGGGGGGGGGGATATTGGAAGGCTCCTATTTTGTTTCTGGATTTTTAATTTTCTGTTGCGGAAATTTCAAGCAAAACGTATTACCTGTATTACTTAGCGACACTATTTATTTGTGATTATCGCCAACGTGTTGCACACCTGGTATGGAGACTTGCGTGGAAGTCGTGGAGGAAGCAAGGCGCGGTCGCGGAGTGACCTGTCCCTAAATTAGGGAGACATTATACGGGGAGTTCTGGGAAAGCCGAGCGACCTAAAGAGGCGTGCTTAGCAGATAGCGATCTGGGCAGGTGCGCAGCGCCAAGTCCGATTTATTCTGGCCCTAATTCGGGAGTGACGGCTCATTACTGCGCGCAGGTGCAAACACACCACTACGCATCCTGCCATCATCGCATTAGCGGTTCCGTTTAGCTTTCATGTGACCCTCAAATTAAGTCCGGCCAGCAATAAGAAGCGGCAAACCGCTTGAATAATTACGCTTCGTTACATTGTTCTAACTCGAACGGTTTCACCTGACGTCAAGCACTGTGTCAGAGTCGGAGTCATAGTGGTCCCAGGCAAACAAAATGCAGCTAACTTACTAACCAGTGAGATCTAGAACCCGTGTTACTTTATTTCCTTTATGATGTTATCAAATTACGTCAGAAATAACAATTTCTTCAAAAATTCTGTTTTGTATCGCTTTTCATTTTGCTTTGTGGGGAGAAGGAGAGAGACGACGCCCAAATTCCGACTGGGCTACCTGGATTTCCCTTTACCCAATTCTCTTGCCACGGAAAAGCTGGTGCATAGCTTCGACGTGATCTGCAATATTGATGGTTAAGACGTGTTTCTATATTTTCCGTACCAAAATAAATGCAGCCTATCCTGTGACTCAGTTGGTGTTCAACGCTGACACGCATTTAGCCGGTAGCAGTTTGCAAGAAATTTTCACCATGAGGACTTGGCCGGCAAGATAGTAGAGATGGTGGTGTAAAATTCAAAATTGTGCCCCGAAGTTCTGGGTTAAGTCCCAAACCTCTTCGCAGTGCGTATAGATTGAGTGCATACGGAACTGTTGATGCTGGTTCGTAGGTCGGATGGGGACCTGGTAGCCCCTTTGGTGGCTTTCGGAAGAGACTGCCTGAGTGGGACGGCGCCTGCTTTCAATCTCCCCTTTTTCATCTCTCAGTTCGTACAACACTATCTAACACTATCACAGTCATCTACATCTACAGTAACATAATTTACGCGAGCATATACTGGGGAATGCAGAGGGAAAACACCCCAGTTCACGGTAATCGTTTACACCCGAATCGGGCATGGCATCACACGATGTATAAATACAAGATGATTGCCGATCACTCTTACCATCATCGCCGCGAAACAATCCTTTGACGTTTTTTAAAACATGTTGCTTAAACCATGAGGTTCTCGTCCTAATGAGACAATCAGATTCGAAAGCAAATGTATACAACATTCAGTAGACTTCACAGAACCCACGATAGACTTGTGTGAACGAAGACTTTCCCGGCATGTCGCTGCAGTATAATCCATAGATTATATTGCAGCGATAGTCTTGTTACTAGTTGATGTCTTCTAGCTACAACGTTGCAGGGTTTAAACCGCTTCTGCCTCCTTCACGTGTTTAGAGGCAAGTACTGTCCAGTCTTGCTCCTGTTTGAGCAGCGTATGATCCCGCGTAGGGTGCTTGCCTGAGTTTGCTGGGCAGTGTCCACGTTGCTTGTATTATGCCATACCGTGCGAGGCCAAGATGAGGTGGGTGAACGGCCGCTGATCACCTGGCACTTCTCTTGGTCAGGAGCCCAGTACAGTATTCAACCTGAATTAAGTAGCGAAGAGCTCTCAGGTCGTTTAGCCAAATATAAGGTCCACCTCTGTTAAGTGAGGCTATGTGTCATCAACAACTCTTCACCAAGGGTGGAGTAAGTTCCTGTCTTAGCTTTCAAAGAAATATTTTTAAACCTATCACTGTATCAAGCACTGTACTGTTATGTTTTTTCTAAACAGTTTTCTAACATTATAAATCCGTATCTCATGTATGCGTCTAAACAGGTTGAGCTGTTAAGGAGCTCTGTGGTATTCCTTGGAACGTCTTAAAGTTGATGTATAACACATATGAACCGTATACATTTCAGAAACTTATCCCATATGAAGAATAATACGAAAATTTGTTGTAACTTAGTAAATGTATCTTGATTTTCCAACAAAGCTCGACTTTTCGGTGTGGGATTGAGGTTTTGATACGGTGATAAAAATCACATCTGGACGGAAACTTAACTTCCTGGAGGGCAATTCAATCTCTGAGGCGCGAAATTCAAACTTTTTGGTGGTAAATTCAAATATTATGGCGGTAAATTGAAATATTATGCAAGGAAGTTCAAATGCTGTGAAGATATTCCCCTCAGCCCGTAGCGTTCCGATAATGTACAATTTCTGTAATTATTATTACAGAAAAGTTTTGTGAAGAGGAATTCTTGCAGGGGAGATTGTCTTTAGTGTATTACAAGTCTGAAGCAGAAATGGTTCTTTACTCTGCTCCCAGTGGCAACAACTGTAACATTAGGCTTCTTACATATTTTACAAGTATCATAAAAAAAGTTTCTGCTTCAGAGATAATCCTTGAAACCTGGGTGAACAAATGTTGCAATAGCATGATCACCAGCGAAACGGAACAAAAAAGTAGCGATGACAGAATAACACTATCTGTAAAACTATTAAAAGGCTTTACAAAATGGTATTGGAGAAACATGTGGGATCTGTTTCGCAAGAAGGCTTCTTATTATTACATGTAATATTGTTGGAATTCCACAGACTGTAGTTTGTTTAATAAACGGGGTAGCATAGTGCTATTGCATTTAAGTATAGGGGGAAGATGGGTGTGTAGGGAAATTGCCACCGGAGCCTGTGCTCCATTGCAATTAAATTAAAATTAAAAATTAAGTAACAATCTTTGTCACTGGCCAGCACAGCTAGTTGGGCAGGGATTGTTGACAGGGCGCGGGGAAGTGTGTGTGTGTGTGCTGCGACGTTTGGAGAAGGTTGTATGGCGCGAGTTCATGCGTTCTGTAGACTGTGGTGTGACAGCGTCACCCACAATGAATATAATCAAATCATTATTAATTATATTCATATTTCTTTTTTTTCTTTTTATTATATTCAAGTTTATTAATTATTTAATCTTGGAACGTGTAAATTAATTGTAAATAATGAGGGTTGTCTGGATAGGTTAAATGTATGTTTAAACCAGGGCGGCCAAAGGTATAGTTTATTATAAATTAATTTTTCTGTAAACGCATGGCTCAGAACGCTTAAATATTGAAGGCTAGAGACTGCCATTTCGACCGTTGAGGGTGGAACAATGGAGCAGGCGAGGCGACAAGGTGACGCCGGGCCAGCCCGGCTTGAGTCCCGTTGGAATTCGGTCAACGAACTACCCCACCTTGCCGCTATCCCGAAGGCCAAGTAGGAAACGCGCGAAGGAGTCAGCGAATGCGACGCGTGATATTAAACACGTGACGACGGAAATGTGTAGCTAGCCAATCCTGAACATTTATTGGGGGCTACAATACTAATTCCGTGGAGTTCTTTTGCATGTGGCGAGCAACTAGCCGAGGAAGAGGAAGGAGCCATTTTTGAGAACACTTCTGTCCAAGACGAGCTGATGAGCAGGACGTGACTTGGGTCCAAGACGAGCTGATGAACAGACGTGCTAGCCGGCACGCTTTCTGATGATCATTGTGGTTGATCATTTCTTGCTTTGGAAAAGCGAGATGTTGAGTGGCGTGCTTGCCATTATTCGGAAGTTATGCTAATAACGCGGTCGTAGCCGCTTATTTAGCTTCCATTGCTGCAGTGGCATTGTGTTTGTCGCTCACCATCACGGCGATGATACTATGGTAATGTACCAGAAACGACGGTCACTATCCAGTGGATTTTAACAGACTTATGTGCCCTTAAGCGACGCCTGGGTTAAGACTCTGCTCCCGCCACTTAAATTCTGAGCTAGCTGGATTTATATTTCAATTCAATTTTTTTTAAGCATCTTGCTGTTTGTTAATTCAATTTTGATGCTTTTCATTCACTTTATACGGCGCCCCCTGGGATTTTCCTTTGTACAGTAAAATGTTAGCTTCAATTTGATGGCCTGTGTTGCCATGTGATTTCAATGTTAACTTTGCTGTTTTTATTACTTGTTTGAGATATTTCATTCAGTTTTGTTTGCTTACTCCGGCGAATTGTAAACGTCGGGTATTGCTTGTTTTTGCTGATCTAATTGTGTTTAACGTAACGTTAATTACTACCCGACCTTGTAAGGCCATAAGACTCAATAAATGAGGTTTTATTTTGTGTCTGAAATTCATGGTTCTAGTTAGTAACCTATTAGATCCCCTTTTAACATCATTATTATATGTATTTTTCATTTTTCAGGATTTAATTATAAATCCCCCCTCCCTTTTTATGCAACTGATATTCACATTCTGCTTCACCCAAATTGTACTATTACAATTGGCACCCAACGTTTCGGGCTTTTGCAAGTCGAAATTATTTTGAGAATTTCACAAGTCTAAAAAAAATCCATGGATGTGACCTGTGTTGATTTATTTTATTATTTTAGAATAAGTTTTATGTTGAAATTTGTTTGCTTTGTTTGCCATGCTTGATTTAAATCTTAATGTGTGATTTATTTCAATCAGTTGTTCAAGTATATTTTCGTTCACTTGCATCAAGCATGGTTAGTTTAAAATTAAAGATAGAGTCAGTGCTTTTGAAATTTTAATGCATGGTAAAAGTTAAGATTTTTTCTTTATGCTGATTTTGCTCATGTGTTGAGGTATTTGTGTCGCATGAAACATCGTTGTTTTTCCTCGTTGTTCAATTTTGGATGGGTTTTATTTCATGTTGAAGGGATTTATGCGCGAAATTTGTTTAATGCTGTACTTTTCGAGTTAAATCGTGCCGGTTGTGTTTTGTTTGTTGTCGATTGTTCAAATTGTTCGGAGTTGAAATTTTGTATCTTACGATCAAATCTATGAAGTTGAGGTCACGCACCATTAATAGGGCGGATCAATTTATTGTTCATAAAATTTCCGAGCAAACTGACGCGATGGATCAAGCACCGGAAGTACACGAAATGCCGTTGGCGAACGAAGAGTGTAATGATACTCCTAGTACGCGTAGCATCCATTCAAATGCATCATTAGATGGGGAACAGTTAGGGATTTTTCCAACCCCAGACAATGAAACCGTTCAAAATCCACCCATGCGGGCAGAAATTGAAACACGTGCGTCGCAAATAACGGTAGAATTGCCACCGGCGACCGCGCAACCCCAAGACCAAAACCTGCTATTTGACATGCTGGTGAAATTGAATCAGAAATTAGATGCACAAAGTCAAAATTCTATCTCATTGAGGGAGGACATAAATCAGCGTTTAGATGCACAAAGCCAAAGTTCCGTCTCATTAAGGGAGGAGTTAAGTCAAAAATTTGAATCACAAAGTGCTTTATTGAAGGGCATGGACGGAAAATTGTCCGTTTTTCGCGAGGAAATGACCCGTGAAATGAGTGCATTCAAATCGGAGATGCGAGCGAATGTTTCAGTGTTGGAGAGACGCACAGATACGATTCAGGCAACATGCACTGCATTGCAGGAATCAAGCGCGGAAATCTCGAAGCGTTTGGAAGCGACCGAAAAATCTGTCGAGCACGTGCGGCAAGAAAGCCACCAGAGTCTCGGTCAGATCTCGGAATTTGTCCACGAGATTAAAGACAATACTGAACGAAGCTTGCAGGCCGTAAATGCAAAGGTGTCGGAGGTCACAAGTTCGGTTGAACGAGTACAAACGGCACAACAGGATTTGCAAGCGTCACAGCAAACACTTGCGCAGAACACTAATTCAAAACTGGCGCAGTTGGAATCCAAAATGAAGGAAGTGAGTAGTACCAACGCTAGCGGGAGTATTGTTCACGCGAATTACGCACAGTACGCAGCAGCTAATATCGAGCTTAAGTTGCCACGTTTTGGGTCCCGCAAAGACGTAAATCCTAGAATTTATCTTACCGAAATGGAGCGGTATTTCGAAATCAAAGGAGTGCCTGATTCCATGAATCTTGTGTTAGTCGAGGAATCATTTTCAGAAACAGACAGACTCTGGCTGAAAATTGCGTCCGAAACTAACTTATCTTACGCCGAATTCAGAGTCCTGTTTCTTGAGACCTTCTGGTCGAAAAAGATCCAGAACCAGGCGAGGATAAAGCTGTACCAAGGAAGGTACATTCCCAAGTGGCAATATTCAATGGAAAGCTACGTGAAAACTTTGCTGGTGCAGTGTAGGCAATTCGACGACAAAATGACGGACGGAGAGTTCATAGAGATGGTGATCGCGCACTTTGGTCCACAAGTGCAGTCACTCATTAACCCCGTGGTCATTCGTACGATACCAGAACTGCTAGAAACCGTCGGTAACCTTGACAGAATCGGGAAAATGGCCGATAATCTGGCGAGACAAGACGCGGAACGAAACCATGGCGAAGCGCAAAGCGAGTCTAAGCGACCGCATGGCGGCAATAAAGCTTCCTATGCTGATGGACAGAATGGGAAATCTTCCAATCAAAATTCCGGCAATCGTAATGGAGGGAAGAAATGGAAGAACGGAAATGCACAGTGGAAGGATGATAAAAATCATCAGCGGTCGGGAAACAACCGATCCGCGTATCCACAAGAATTTCCAGTGAACGCGATCTCAATTGAAAACGCGGAACCGGAAAGGTGTGCAAAGGCGACGGAGGAAAATATGGGCGGCGTTAGCAACGTGTCTAATTCCCCGCCGTCACAATGAGATTTTTCGGGGGACGCTGCAAACGCCGACAGCATTTGCCTCGGCAGTTTGGAATATTGGCGCGGCAAAGGACCGGAAAATATCGTCGAAGAAGAAGATATGGTATCCGGCGACAGCCTCATGGCGCGCGCGAAGTGTCCCCGTGTAGATATTATTGCATATGGCATACGGGCGAATATTTTAATTGACTCGGGATCGTCTGTCTCCGTAATGTCTAAGAAATTTCTGCTACGCTTGAAAGATAAGAATCCGCGGCTAAAAGAAATTCCCACAACGCAAGTTACGGTGGTTCCTGCAATAGGAAAGAGAGAAAAGATAGTTAGCACGCAAGCGCTAATCCCCGTGAAAGTCGCGAATAGCGAGTTAATGTTGCCACTACTTATAGTACCCGGTTTGACGCAAGATGTGATCGTTGGATGCGACCTCTTAGCAAAACGTAAAGTCATTCTGGATTGGGGAAATAAGACGGTGACGAATTTGGTTCCGGAGGTGTTGCATTGGAAACATGAGGCCTGTGAGCAGAGCCTTGGAATAAATAGTTCCAAACCAATGCAAGACACCGCGGAACGCGAAGGCAATTTGAATAACGGAGGAAGAGCTATATGCGCATCAGCTGACGAGCAAAATCTCATACCACAGAACCCAACCGACAAAATGCGGGAAAGAGGAAAACTTGACGCCAGCACGGAAGCCAAAGCTATGCCGATACTGACGAGAAACTTGACGACAGCACCACAGTCAAAGCCAAAGCTATGCCGATGCTAATGAGCAACTCACGATCATTTCGTGCGGGATGAGACGGCGTCTGATTCGTATCAATGTAAAAATTTAAGGATCAACCCGAGAAGAATCCCGAGGATGACATCAAGAAAGCACAGGAATTCTTGGTAGAGAAAGCTACGAAGCGGCAACGCAAGCACGACGGATTGCGGACGCAAACGTTTAGCGTCGGGCAGCAGGTGCTACTTAGGACTATGACCCCGTCTGACGCACAGCGAAAATTAATTTCCAAATTCTTTCTGCTGTATTCGGGACCGTTCTCAGTAGCGCGGATTATTTCCCCAAACTGCTAAATGCTGACCGACGGCAGAACGGAGCTCGGCCCGCATAATGCCCGGAATTTGCGCCCGTTTCACACAGCATAGTCTACAAGTTCCTAGACGGATGTTTGTAAATATAGCTTAAGGATCAATGTACATTTAGTTAGGTAATAACGTAGAGCATATCTTTAGAAAGTGAGAGTGTCAGTCTTAAGACACGTAATTGCCTAACAAGCGTAGCGCTAGCGCAGCGAGAACAGGTAAAGGACGCTCAGCTGTTTGGAGTAGCGGCTGTGCCGGCCGCCAGTTTTCCTGGAAGGATCGTAATCAGGTTAAACGAAAACAGGTAGCCTGAGCCGCGAGCCTAACGGGACAGCGCTTACTGACAACAACAGAGCGGGCAAAGTGGAAACAGCTGATCGCTTAGTTTCACCGCTATAATGTCTTTGCTACGAGTGTAGTTTGGAAAGCATAATATAGTTCATTTTGCGAGAACCGTCTTTCTTTTGTATTGTATGAATAATTATGTAAATTCGCGGAAGGATTAAATTATGTGAATTCGCGGAAGGATTAAATTATGTAAATTCGCGGAAGATTTTTCTTTTCCATTTGATTTTCATGTTATGTGGTTTCGGCATACTTGTGTCGGCCTTGATAATGGACATTCGATGCATTCTTTATTCTTGTTGTTGCTGTATCTAACTTCAACACATGTGCTAGATTTGCATAGCCCGTTGTAAATGATTAATTGAGTTGTCTAGTTTTAATGTTAATATCTTGTGCTTACATCATTTTTTTTTTGTTTATTGATTGAACAGATCTATTTTGTCGTTCATTTACATCTATGTACCTGTCAATGTTTTATGATGTTTTACTTTGCATATTAGGATAAGACATTTCATTATTTATGTTAACCAGAGTCACGTGTCGTATTTACATATTTAAAGAGGTCACATGTATGCGATAGTTTGAGTGAGCTGGAACCATGAAACTATAATGTAGGCAATGATTTTGATGCAACTGTAGGGTTACAATAGTTCAAATAAAATTATTGGCATAATTTTATTTTGATTGGGTGGCAGGTATATTGTGGTGTGACAGCGTCACCCACAATGAATATAATCAAATCATTATTAATTATATTCATATTTCTTTTTTTTTCTTTTTATTATATTCAAGTTTATTAATTATTTAATCTTGGAACGTGTAAATTAATTGTAAATAATGAGGGTTGTCTGAATAGGTTAAATGTATGTTTAAACCAGGGCGGCCAAAGGTATAGTTTATTATAAATTAATTTTTCTGTAAACGCATGGCTCAGAACGCTTAAATATTGAAGGCTAGAGACTGCCATTTCGACCGTTGAGGGTGGAACAATGGAGCAGGCGAGGCGACAAGGTGACGCCGGGCCAACCCGGCTTGAGTCCCGTTGGAATTCGGTCAACGAACTACCCCACCTTGCCGCTATCCCGAAGGCCAAGTAGGAAACGCGCGAAGGAGTCAGCGAATGCGACGCGTGATATTAAACACGTGACGACGGAAATGTGTAGCTAGCCAATCCTGAACATTTATTGGGGGCTACAATACTAATTCCGTGGAGTTCTTTTGCATCTTGCTGTTTGTTATTTCAATTTTGATGCTTTTCATTCACTTTATGGGGGAGGGGAAATTATTTCTTATTAGTTAAATGTAGAAATTAATGGTTTCATGTATACATTTGTATGGAGTGCTGCTGGTGCGAGTGGATTTTTGTTGCTGGTTTTGCATTTCATGAGCATTACAGAAACTTCAAAATGTCTGGTTGTATGTAAGTGGTTTCCTGTTTTGGTTTTTGGATTCTGTTGAATGTTGTAGCTGCGTTGCCGAGCGCCGTCGATTCAGTATTGTGTTGATTATTCACCTCGAAGTCGTCGTTCTTAGCGAGCTGTGTTGGTTGCGTATCTAAAATATTTGTTTTCACAGGTTTTGCAATTTTTTTTCGCCATTATGGTAAATAATTGCTAGGGTTCATTAAGATTGAATGCTGGAAGTAGTTTGGGAGAAGAGGAAATTAAAAGTTCTGGTTGGGAAACTGATAATTTGGGGGTTATCAGGTTCCATGTTAAAGATGTAAACCGAGATGAAGGCAATGATAATGGTTGCCAGGTTCAAACCGAAATAAGTAGTCTTGACAATAATGAAATGGGTAATGAAACAGAGAGTAATGACGGGGATAATGAATTCGTTAATGAAACTAATGATAACGAGGGACGACAGGATTTGGTAGAAAATGCATTGTCATTAGAACCGGGTCGAACAAGTGAAACATGAGAAAGGAGAATTTTCTCAATATTGAACGTCGTCTATCCGCGACCTTGTGAATATGAGCCAACCTTTGCAATACTGCATATGATCGTGTGCCAGTCATTTCACTTCTCAATATCAGCAGTCTACTTCTCAGCCCATTACCTCAACAATGAAACAACACCAATGGACAGTAAAGTTATTTGAAATAGTAAATATTTCCTCAATACTTCTTTCCCATCTCAAATGTAAAATAAGATAATTTCTTAAAATAAAGTATAACCCAGGGTACTATTAAACTGAATAGAATACCTTCCTAACACTAAGCAGAGAAACAATCACGCTGAAATACTGCTACGGAAGTGTCTGTTCTAAACCACATGCTTTACCTAAGCTTAATTTTATCTGTTATGGTAAATTAGAATTTAAAAGACAGCTGCAGAAAAAATAAAAATTCAGAACATAACAAAAGAGAAACAGACGTCAGTGGCTACAGTAAATAATTTCTATTAAAATAATTGTTCATTTTCTTTCCTACTGAGGTTTATTCCGATCCTTTAGTCTACTTCAATTTCTTGATTGACACTAAAAATGACGTTTCTTGAAATTTTGCAAGATTTTTGTCGTCTGCACATTCGTACATTTTACTTACCTATCGTTAAAAGAAATGACTTTAGCGTTGTGGAGGAAAAGTAGATGTTGCATATAGAAAGATCAAACAGAATTTTGGAGAAATGAAGAAAAGAGGTATGAACATTAAAACTGTCGATGGGAAACCTCTTTTAAGCTCAGAAGATAGAGCTTACCGATGGAAGGAATACATTGAGAAACTGTATGATGGGGACGACTTGAACAATAGTGTATTGGAAAAAGAAGGCGATGTCGACATTGATGACTTACGAGATCCTGTTTTGAGGACAGAATTTAATAAAGCTCTGAATGACTTGAAAGCAAATAAGGCAGTTGGAATTGATGAGATCGCTGCAGAACTTCTTAAATCTCTAGGAGAGGAAGGAATCGAAAGATTATTCAAGCTGATATCAAAAAGTTATGAAACAGGAGATATTCCAACTGATTTTAATAAAAATATCATCTTCACACTTCCAAAGAAAGCACAAGCCGACAAATGTGAGAATTATCGCACCATTAGTCTAACATCACATGCTTCAAAATTGCTGACCAGAATAATATACAGAAGGATGGAAAGGGTAGTAGAAGAGATAGTAGGTGAAGATCAGTTTGGGTTTAGGAAAAATCGCGGTACAAGGGAAGCAATTCTGTCTTTAAGATTAATACTTGAAGGGCGGATCAAGAAAAACAAAGATACTTTTATGGCATTTGTTGATTTAGAAAAAGCTTTTGATAATGTTAGGTGGGACAAGATGTTCAAAATTTTAAAGAAGTCAGGTCTAAAGTATCGAGATAGAAGAATACTCTATAAACTATATAAGAATCAAGTGGCTGTAATAAAAGTAGAGAATCACGAGAGACATGCATCAGTTAAAAAGGGTGTGAGACAAGGTTGTAGTCTATCCCAGTTAATATTCAACTTGTATGTAGAAGAAGCAATGAAGAAAGTCAAAGAAAAATTTCCATGTGGCATAAGTTTTTCAGGGAGAAAAAACCAGTATGCTACGATTTGCTGACGACATTGTCTTATTAGCAGAGAGGGCTGAGGATATTGAGAAGTTACTGAATGGCATGAACAAAATACTGAAGGAAGATTTTGGACTGAATATAAATGAAAGTAAGACAAAAGTGATGAAATGTAGCAGAAATGATACCAATACTAGCAGATTAAATATAAAAATAGGATCGGATACAATAGAAGATGTGAGTGAGTTCTGTTACTTGGGAAGCAAAATTACAACCGATGGCCGAAGCAGGAATGATGTTAAAAGCAGAGTAGCACTAGCAAACAGAGCCTTCATGAAAAAAGAGAAACCTTTTAGTTTCAAATATTGATCTAGGAATTAGAAAGAACTTCTTAAAACTCTATGTGTGGAGCACAGCACTTTACGGTAGCGAAACATGGACTTTAGGAATACCGGAAAGAAAGAAACTTGAAGCATTTGAAATGTGGTGCTACAGAAGAATGCTGAAAATTAAGTGGACAGACAAAGTAAGAAATGAACGAGTTTTGGAAATGATGGGTGAGAAAAGAAGTTTATGGAAGAAGCTTACAGGAAGAAGAGACAGGCTGGTATGTCATATTTTGAGACATGCTGGATTGATTAATTTGTTAGTGGAGGGAACAGTTGAAGGTAAGAACTGTAGAGGTAGACAGAGATTAGAATATATGAAGCAGATAATTGAGGACGTGGGTTGTAAGGGGTATGTGGAAATGAAGAGGTTAGCACAGGATATGAAGGGGTGGAGGATTGCATCAAACCAGTCTAAAGACTGACGACAGCAAAAAAAAAAAAAAAAATTGTGCTACAACCATATTGTCAAAATCAAATAGTTGATTGCTCTAGTCCTTTCTCGCTTCTAATGAACTCGACGTCGACAAAGCGTAAGGCCGTAATAAAGAAGAAGATTTACTCGTGTCTGTATACGAACAACACATTAGATCAGTGATGCTCAACCCGCCAACCTTTTCCATGTGGCCGGAAGCCTAGCAATGATCAGCCTGATTTATCGTAAATTGTCAAAAATTTGTAACAATGTCAACAGTTCCATTGATGTTAAAATAAAAGCTTGGTTTTAAATGTGGAGTTTTATTGTACTGTAGGTTATTGCGGCTCATCTTGATATAAGAGCAGCGCTTATGCGGCCCGGGAAGAAAAAAAGGTTGGGTACCGCTGCATTAGATGGTATTGCCACGCCGAGGCTTGGGGCGGTCAGCCGCTACTCGGGTACATAGTGGGCAGAGGAGCATGGGTAAAATCCATTTACAGCTCTGAGGCTAGACGCTTCGTGTTTGACGCACAGATGGGCCGTTGTATGTTCAGTGGTTTAATAAACGCAAGGAAAAGATAACGCGCACGTGGCATTGGGAAAGTAGCAAATGAGTATTTCTCAGATTGAGAATAGATCCGAGATACTTTGGTTTTTGATAGTTTAGCAGAGAGATTTTCGTTTTGCCCGAGAAAACGGAATCTATACTATTCATTAACGTGGGAGTCGTTTTCTAGAAACCAGGAAGGGAACGAGAAATTACTGGCCAATTAAAACATAAGACTGCTAGTGGTAAACTTTATGAATGGGATAGTCAATCAAGTCATAGTTTAATAATAAATAATCTAAATTATTATTAATTTTTTTCCGTGTACGGCCAATCACGATTAAGAGAGTCCGGTTGTGGACTCTGGCTATCTCTTCTCTATTCTCTCCGAAGGTTCGTCATACAGGGCTAGTCAAAATGATTGCAGCGATTTCACGATTTTTCTTTTGGCAGTCCTATTATAGGTACGATGATGGGGTTTGCTGTTATAAGACAAATGGCTCACCAAGTTTTGATTGCTCTAAATTCAAGCTTCCCGCGGTGGCCGCTAGTGAGCAAGATGGCTGAAAGTGAGAAAGCGTACTGTGTTCTCGAATTTCATTCAATTCATTCTGTGGTAACTGTTCAGCGACAGTTTAGAACAATGATCGGCAAGGATACCCCGCATGCTAACACCATTCGGCGTTGGTATCAACAGTTAAAAGTCACGGGATGCCTTTGTAAAGGTAAAACAACGGCTAACCCTCCTGTATCTGAAGAAACCGTTAAATGTATACGCGCCAGTTACGTTCGTAACTCACAGAAGTCTACTCCACGAGCGAGCAGGGAATTAGGTATTCCACAGAAGACCGTTTGGAGAATCCTACGGAAGCGACTGTGTACGAAGCCTTACAGGGTACAGTTGTTACAAGCACTGTCCCACAACGATGAAGTGCGTCGTTTTAAAATTCTGTGCCCAGTGTCTAGAACAAGACGAAACATTCGCAGAAAAACGTTTAGTGATGAGGCCACTTTTCATGTGAGTGGAAAACTGAACATGCACAATGTGTGCATTTGGGGGACCGAAAACCACCATGCTTATGTGCAGCACGTTCGTCACTCTCCCAAAGTGAACGTGTTTTGCGCGATCTCACAAAAGAAACTTTATGTGTCTTTTTTCTTTAAAGAGGTGACGATCACAGGGAAAATCTATCTGAAAATGTTGCAGAATTGGCTCATGCCACTTCTGGAAGCTGACAGTGAAGATTTTATTTTCCAGCAGGACGGTGCTTCATCACATTTTTCTCTAGTTGTCCGTAATTTCCTAAACACCAGGATTCCAAACAGATGGATTGGTCGTGCTGGTGATGCTGACCGTCAGCTGATGTCATGGCCTCCTCGTTCCCCTCACCTAACACCCTGCGACTTCTTTGTTTGGGGTTTCGTAAAAGACACAGGGTTCGTGCCACCAGTACCAGTTGATTTGCCAGACCTGCGGGATCACATTACCAGAGCATTTACTCTCACTGACAGGGACATGCTGCATGTGGTATGGGAAGAACTCGATTATAGACTTGATGTGTGCAGAGTCACTAAAGGTGCATATATTGAGCATCTGCAGACACTCAAAAAACTTTCGCAGTTTGTTTATATATCTGTGTAATCTTGTAAGTATATGTCAAATAATAAATCTGTAGTAATTTTCTGAAATCACTGCAATCATTTTGACTAGCTCTGTATTTGGTCGCTGGGAAGAGAACCAATCGATATATAAAGAAAGATTGGATCACTTCGCTTGGGTAGCTGGAGCAACCATTTCCGAGTTAAGCCAAAACTGGAAGGGAAGCTTTTGTGATCAGATAACTTCATAAGTAGAATAGGTAAGGCGTAAATTTTATAACAAATATCAGACTTCTACATGATTGCTCAGAGCTCAAGTAAAGTCATTATGTTTGGAATCTGCGTTGCTGCTACCCACAACAGAACTGGCAATAAAACAAAATGAAAGTGTTACTGTACTCATGCTTTTCAATTATTTGAAACTCGAAACGTGCCAATAGTTAACACTGCTAGATGTTCTAACTATTGTTTTTGTGACCTGCATATAAGTAGCAATTTAAAGTCATGTGTTTTGTTATTATGAGATGAACACTCATATTCTATAGCTTAAATATATGATTGAATTTTTAAATTCTGTTCTGCTGCGAATTTCGCAGTGTTTTGCTAGATTTTGTTATAACGCGACGAAATAGAATCGTTGATTCAAATTTAGGTAAATAAAATGAACCTTTGTGTTAAGTTACAATTAGTTCCTGTTTAACTGAAAATTATCTCGTCAAATATTCCTGAAAAATTAAAAAATATTTGTAATTCATTTCAATAATGATATGTAAGGTAAAGATGATGAAAAATAAATAACCCATAGCTATATTAAGATTACAGCACTAGTACATTGAACGACAAACCACAGTTAGGCTCCAGAATTTCCCGCTCTATGGGAAAAAAGAGCCAGTCCTGCGTCAGATACATATTACCAAACATTCCTTCAAGTTAGCTTCTTCTCGCATGAAATTAGCAGAATGGTAGTTGTCACATGGGTGAGATCCTGGTAGTTGTTACATGCCAAATATCCTTTACAGCTAAAACTCCTCTTTTAACTCGCCACAAACTAATAGAACCTCTTTTCTTCTTCCCACAGTTTTGTTTCCCTCTACAAATTGGTACAATTTAACTAGTCCGTGAGTTTCCTTTATTGTTGCGATTCAATAGTTTCCAAATGATTTTAGGGTGGGCAGGGTTCTGAGGTGGTAATTTTTTCATCTTTGTCATCTGTTCTATTATTGGAAATGAAAGCAACCATACTAATAATCCTTTAAGCTTTACAGTCAGGCGATTAATGGATCTAAGTCATTGACTAACTATTCCATCATCTCTTTTACTTTTTTTCTCTTATTTGCCACCTGTATTCTGCTCCCAGTCGCAAACCCTATGTATTTATGTTTTTTTGTCAGCTTAGTCATGCTGCTTTGCTCTTTCTTTTTTTATATTGCTGTTAGTCTGTTAACAGTCTTCTTGACGATGACGTGATTACTGGTTGCAGCAGTTTCAACTAACTTTTCTTCCTGGTTCTCGTCCCCCTGTGCCCCAAGTTTTATTTTCCCCTTAAAGTCTTGATTTTTTCTACTTTTTGTTTCTCCCCCTTTCTCCTTTGTTCTGTTTCTGTCCTCTCATTACAGTATCATTTGAAATAAATTTCTCGCCTCAAGTAGCTTTGTCTGTAATTTTACCCTCTATTCCCGCATGTAAGCGATTACTATATTTTCACTTGTGATTTGTTTCGATGTATTTTATGAATTATTCAGTATCTTTAAGCTAATTCTCCTCATATTCTTAATATCTTCATTTACCTTTTTCCCAGTTTCGTTTGACAGCTTCTCTGGTATCTGTAATACCTTTTCTTGTTTTGATTATCCCCTTCAGCTTATGCTTCCATGACCTCCTACCTCATTTTACCCCTTATCTTAACTCTCAGCTTGTTCCTAAGTAATGTTACCCACCATGCACCACGCATCATGCATGATACCTGAGGACTTCCGCCTCTTCTGTTAGTTATTATCCGCTTCCAGTCACCTTTAAAAATCAGAAAACTGCAAATATTTTATAAGGTATTCGACTCCAAAATCGAAAAGTGAAGCAGTGTCTAGAGCAATGAAGGGAAAAGTAACTCCAAAATCAACCACTTTTGGTCTTTCAATCACCACGACACTTAGGGTAAAGGAAATATAAACGCAAATCATTTCAAGCAAAAAAACAAAAAATAAAACAAGAACATTAATTAAAAATTGCGAAATACAAAGTAACTATTACCAAAATAGCAATATTGTCGTTACAGAATATCTGGAAAAAAAAGAGACTGCAGACCAGCAATCGAATGAGATCACTGATAAAAAATATCCAAGCATCAAATCAGTAGAGGAGTTAATACAAAACAAAAAATACTTATGTGATTTCTGCTAGACACCGTTTAAAATTTTGCACCTTTTGGAGGCAAGTGTAGTGTCGCCACACCCTTTCGTTCTACAGGTATAAAAAAATAACGCCTCTCCCGCCTCTAATGACCTCGACCTTCTTCTTACAATCATAACTTTATAAATGAGGTGAGGAAATCAACTCGAGCATTGATATATGAGTATAGATTCGAATTAATACGTGTGTGACGGCGATACGAGAACAGTTGAATACTTTCAGTTTTAATGAGTGCATAATGACGAAACAAAATACATTAAAACCACAGAAAATCGTGTGAATTACATACAAACTCTAAAACTCATATGCAGAGAGAATCTGGCTTCTTCGTTCTATTTTCTCGAATTCCTAGCTATGTTTCTTCGCTCTCCAAACCATATCTTTCACATACAAAAGTCTCTTCAACCCAACAGACTTCCAACCCCGCATACTGTCTGTCTCCTGCGATGTCGATATCTCTCGTACCAGAATATTAATCTCGCTGATTGGCTTGTTAAACTCCAGAAGAATAAATTTTTCAGATGCTCCGATCCCCCTCATGAGAAAGATCTGCAAAAAAATTCGCTGAAGCACGAACTCACGGTATTGCTACCTAAATTCCGCTTAATATACCTCCACTAAATCTCGGCTTTCCGTAGCATAGCTAGTGGTAGTAAATGCTTATTCACAGTCACCCATATGTTACGTACGTATTTTCAGTTATGAAGAATTGCTGCCATAACGATGAAATCAATTGTGGTCACCTGGAAATTTCTACTATACGTAAAACTTAAAAGTTCTTTTTCGTTTTAAGAGACCTTATATTTCAGATTCTCTGAAAAGTTCCGGAGCGTTATTATGTACCAAACTAATACTTAGATGCATAGGCGACTTTTCTGGTTCAAAAGGAAAAATATTTATCGGACTATGAACCAAACAGAAAGGTACTTCTGTATCACGCAACCGCTCTCCAATTTTCGGGCGACATGGAAGCATGCACCATGTATAAGGTACAAGTACTGAATGAATTATGTTTTAGCATTATTTCACACATTACTGTTCATTGGGTTCACTATTATTTCCCGAAAGAAGTCTCACCGTATATAGTCAAAGAGATTAAATTATCGATCGTTTGGAGATTATAAGCTCAGTTGGAGACTTTACTACTGTTGCGAGACAGTTGAGAATCATGAAAATACATGATTTACGGATGTCAAGTGGAGTAGCAAATGTTTAAGGATGTAATAGTTGGTAATACAAGGCCTCTGGTTGAAGAGTAAAAAATTAGCATTTTTGACAATTTTAGAATGTACTAGGTCCCTGGTATGAAATGCGAAAATGATAATGCTAATTACCTTAGTGGGAAAGAAACACGATTATTTATGGAGGAAATGCACAATTCGACGTAATTGAGACGTCATTTGATGTAGTACTGTGATTAACTATCAATCAATGATGATGACGTAACGATGACTTCTATCTCCCGATTTCAGTCTTTTCAAAATTTGCTCAACTCTGTAAAATACAGCTGGCTTCATGAAGCAGTCACTTTGAAGAGTGTTAGGTTTACAAATAAAAGATATGTTTATTTTGTGGTTGCTCTGGTGACCGTCGTGTTCCCACACGGGTGAGGCGTGGTCGCGAGTTGTCGTCCATGAATACGCACCCTTCATTACGGCGCAGCGCGACGGGATGAGCCAGCCAGGCAACGCAGCGGGGTTCCCAGTCGATCGCACACGGATTCTTACACGTATTAATGTCGAGGACAGGGGTGTATTATAAAGAAAATAGCTATCTAAAATTCGATGTTATTCATCTTTCCTTATTTTTATGCAGGGGAAGAGAGGGCGATAAGTTTTTGCGGTACATAGTAACTTAAATAATGATGATCTCCTCCATTACACACCGTAACATTCTTGGGAAATTTATCTGGGTTGGTTTCCCTTTGGTGGAAGCGAATGTACGTTACCGTAAGTGGGGGCTACTCTGCTCCTCTTGGTTGACTCCGCTCCAAAATCTTTTATGATGTCGTTAGAGGAACTAAGTAGAAAATAAGTTCTAAGACAGCAGTATTGTAGCCTTCACCTCCAATCTTCAGTTGTTGATGTGAATTTTCATTTAGGTTACGGTTGTAACAATATTATGGAGCACATTTGCCATTGGAGTACTTGGTCTCCAAACTCATACTTGTCGAGCCTTCATTAGTGGAGGAAAAATGTAACTGTTGACTCTATTTTGAATTTAAATTTTTTTATGCTAAAAAAGGGGGGGTTGAGATGACATTGCTTCTTGTTGTAGGGAGGCTCCACACATTTTCCAATGTTTCGCTGTTGAAGCCAATTGATAATACACCAGATTCTTACGTCATAGTAAAGTATGACAATACCATATACCCAGGTGTCATCTGCGAGTGTAATCAAGAGACAAATAAAGTGGCAACGATGAAAAAGTGTGAAAATCATGGAAATGACCTGAAAATTTCCTAATCATAAAAATATACTTTAGTCGTCATATTCTAATTTTGATTATGAGTGGGGGGACGTGATTTTGAAGGGGGGACGGAACTGGTGGGCATGAACTCTTGTGCAAAACCAGAACACTTCATAGAGTTCAATGATTGAATGGGCTTCAGTGATTGGATAAAGACATTTACTTTGTTCACTAACTGAACTTTTTATATTAATTAGTTAATTAATATTTTCTTCAAAAATTAGTTCAATTTGTAAAACGTAGTGCAAAAATTGTAGAAGTTAGATGTTTGATGATGTATTGTAAGTTTTTAGTATTTAATCATAGCTATCCCACCACCGCCTGTTGAAAGCTGGACCGGCGCGGGCGGTAAATGCACGATCCGTGGGAAGCCACCTTTACAAGACCAACTGCAGAATTCACTGATATATCATTGGTGAACTCTCCCTATGGATTCTTTTTTTTTTTTTTCTTCTTGACAACAACCAGTTGAGTGACATAAGTGTCCGCCCTTCGCTCCTTTCTACTGGTAGCTGTCCATCATTAATATATATATATATATATATATATATATATTAAAAAAGCTGGCCACTCAGCATCACTTCTTCTTTCCTTATTACCTACAATTTTTCTCAAACATTTATCATTTCTTTGTTACTATTTAATCGCTTCTCGAGCGGCTATTGTACGTATTCATCGTTTTGACGCGATGTAAAATAGTGACATTACAACTTTTACAATATGGGGGTCCAAATTGGATTTACATTTTTCTCAGGAGTGTTAGTTTCGTGTAACGACTAGAAGAAATGTTATATTTACGATAAATATATTTTGTTACTAGCTTGGCAAGGTGTTCATGTTTCTTTGAACACATATTTCGGTTCCCGCCAAGTGAAGCACTGCGCGTCCCGGGAGAGGCAGTTCCTTCACAGTTCGGACGTCCGCTGGGATCGACCCGACGCTTGATTGATGGTAATCGGCGTCCTTTGTGCGGCGTCGCTATCGCCAGGGGACCGCGGCGGCAGTTAGCGTAATAAGGGCGCCGGCCATGACTGATGACAGGCGCCGCGATTGATTACGTCACCGGCTGGGATGTCGGCTACTTGCGGCCGCGGACCATCTGCTCCAGGTCAGTGACTCAGTCAACACTGCCACGGAATGCAAGTGCAGCGGGTAGCCACTATTTCTACAAGATGTATTCCTCTCATATGAAATGTTTATAAAGGAAGTGACTTTCTATCTTATGTAATCTATATTTCAGGGCTGAAAGAGTACCAAATTGCACAGTCTGTCTCCACCGATTTCGATCTTCTGATCCCCAGGATAATGGAGCTACCATCCGAATTGTTTTCTCCTGAGTCTGCTCCCGCCATCGCAGTGGACAACTTCCACCGTGATGGTCAAGCTTACACTTTTCCTTGGATGAAGATATTTTCCAGATTGTTTCCATGGCGCAGAGTAAAATCTACAAAGAACTTATGGAGCATAGGCTCTTTCCCACATTCAGACCTTTTAGAATGAAGGTGTTGTTTCTTTTCTCCATCCACGATATTCGCAGTAAACTCCTACATGCTAACATCTCTCAATAATAAATACTTCTTCTGTCCTCTATCTTGAAGCAAAAAGAAACTCCGAAAAAATTAATGCCTTAAGTAGTTCTGTTGTCTCGTTATGTAATTGTTCTTCCAAGCGCCATTCATGTTGCACACAGCATCTCCAGCCATCCTTACCTGCTACACAGAGTGGGTACACCTAATGACTCAATTTCTCAGTCTTTCAGTAAACTTGCTGTAGTCCATCATCATAGTGTTCATTTTATCGTTGTCCACCGACAAACCCATGGTCTTGCTTTCATTATTTCTAAAGTAGCAAAAATAATAAATAAAATGTTATGGTAAATAAAATAAAGCTTGGTTTCATATCCCATGATGCCTCATATATATGTTATCTTAAGAATACTCTGTATGTGTCATAATCCGTGTCTCCAAGATATGTCTCACAGACGGCGTGTTAGGTATTACTGGGAGTAAATTTCACGTAATTCCGGGTTATTTTGTCAGGTTGTTTGTAATAGTTAGGGAATTGCTGGCAACGACCCTAGAAGGTAAGCTGGTAATGGTGTAACAAGTCTGTGTTGGATAGGTCTGGAAGTGATAGAGGGTGATTGTGTTTTGCAGTGATAGGATGAGTGCGTAAAAAAGGTTGGTGTCAGGTTTATTTGTTTGAAGACAAAGAAGATACGGTCGGTGACTTTTTGAATGGAGTTTATAAACTGTTCAAGTTTTGTAAGTTGCTTAAACCTCAACTTCCAGAGAATTAATAAGTTCTGCATAAATATCATCAGTTCCTGCTGCCTTTTTCGAGTTTAGTCTTTCAAAGCTCTGGTCAAATTCTATCATTAAATCATCAATGTCGAAATCCACATTGTTTTCCAAACGATCCCCATCGTGCAGTTTCTCTATCATCTGAGCTTACATGATGATTCCCATAAGCATTACTACAAAGTTCTCTTTGATCTGCCCGTAGCAACTAACTACTTTACTTACTGTCATTCCCTTTTCTACTTTTTCGCGCTTTTATTGCAGACATTTTCTGTTAATATGAAATCTAAATTTTGGAGAAATGAAGAAAAGATGTGTGAACATAAATGTTACAGTTGGGAAACCTCTTTCAAATTCAGAAGACAGAGTTAACCGATTGAAGGAATACATAGAGAAACAGTATGATGGGGTGATTTAAACAACAGTGCACAAGAAAAGAAATCTCTGTTGGCATTGATGAATTAGGCGATCCTGTTTTAAGAAAAGAATTTGACAAAATTTTGAAAGATCTTAAATCAAATAAGACATTTGGAATTGATGAGATTCCAGTAGAACTTCTGAAATCCCTAGGAGAAGAAGGAATCCAAAGATTATTCAAACGGATATCAAACAGTTACGAAACAGGAGAGATTGCAACTGATTTTATTAACCGACTTCAAAAAAAGGAGGAGGTTCTCAATTCATCTATATATATATGATGTATGTTCCTTCGCCAATTTCGAACCGATTAAAATTAATTTTTTTATTGGATAGGGTATACCACCAAAGTGGTTCCATATTAATTTCATTGTGAATCCAGCCTTTCTACCCCTTTACATCCCTTAATTTTTTTACAAATCCACATTTTTTTTCCGATTTCGATGGAACTTTGGACATATATAGTCGAAAACAAATACTGTCAACTTTTGGTTTTAAAAAACAGAACCCCTCTCCCCCTATCCACCCCCTTAAATTTTGTCATTGTTCTTTATACAAAGCTACAGTTGGAACCATTTAACTGATCTCCATTTCAGTTGGCACATACATGTAATTTTCCATGGAGAAGGTTTCTGACCAAAATTAAAAAAAAACACTCCCTCTCCCCCTTTACACCCCTTAATTTTGTACAAACCTACATTTCTTATCTGATTTGGATTGAACTTTGCACATGTATACTTTAAAATAAAGAGAAAAATCCTGTCAACATTTGGTCTGCCAAAGCTCAACCCCTCTCCCTCCTTTCACCCCCTTAATTTTTGTCTGTGTTCTTTATAAAAGCTACAGTCGCCACCGTTTGACCGATTACCATGAAAGTTGGCGCTTATACGTATTTTGTCACAAGCAATGTTTCTGACCAAAAAATACAAAAACCACTCCCTCTTCCCATTAAACTGCTTAATTTTTTTAAAAAACCAGAGTTTTTATCCGATTTAAATAGAACTTAGAGCAGTTTTACTATATATAAAAAAAAAGAAAAACAATGTCAACTTTTGGTTTAAAAAAACTGAGACCTTCTCCCTGTTACCACCCCCTTGATTTTTGTCAGTTTTCTTTTTAAAAAGCTACAGCCGACACCATTTGACTAATCTTTATGAACGGTGGCACATATATGTATATTTTTTATGCAGAAGATTTCTGACAAAAAATCCAAAAACTATCCTAGCTCCCCTTTTACACCTCTCAATTTTTGCACAAACCTACATCTTAATCCAATTTCGGTGGAACTTCGCATGCGTATACTTTAAAACAAACATTACCTTTAAAAAAACCATAAACCTATACCCCTTTCTACCCCTTTAATAACTGTCAATATTTTTTAACAAAACCACAGTTTCTATCTGATTTTGAAGAAAGTATGCACATGTGTACTTCAAAACAAACGGAAAAAATACTGTCTACATTTGGTTTAGAGAAGCCAAACCCCTCTTCCCTTTTCCATTTCCCTAACCTACACAAAGCTACAGTTTCTATCCTGTTCTGATGGAAATTTGCGCACGTATACTTTAAAACATACTGAACAATTGTGCTTAAATTTGGTTCCAGGAGCCCAACCCATCTACCATTCTACCCCCACCTCTACTAATTTCCAATATTTTTTATAGATACCCACAGTTTTTATCAGATTTCGATGGAACACTGCACATGTATACATAAAAACAGGGAGAAACATAGTGTCGACATTCTGTTTACAAAACCCAACTGCACACTCTTTGACCCCATTTAATTTTTGCAAATGTTCCTTACATAAAACTACAATTTTTATCTGGTTTCGATGGAACTTTGCACGTGTATACTTTAGACGCAAAGAGAAAAATACTGTCCACACGAGATTTACAAAAACCAAACTACACTTCGTCTCTACACCCCTTAATTGTTTTTTATACATACCTACAGTTTTTATCTGATATCAAAAGAAATTTGCAAACCAATACTTTAAATCAAACAGAAAAGACAGTCTACATTTGGTATACAATAGCCCATCCCCTTTTCCCTTTACCACCACCCCTTTTAATTTCCAATGTTCTTTACAAAAATCCACAGTTTTAAATCCCGTCAAAATCAATAAAGCTATTTTTAAGTCATGGCAGAATATTCATAAAATAAATGTGTCCTAATGTCTCAACATGAACCTAAGATTTCAACTTGGACCCGAAGGATAGTCGTTGCGAAAACCAATAAAAAATCTGAATTTTCTGTGTGATGCCGGAACAAACAGATATATTCCAGAGACAGATTTGTGTATGTGGTATGTATTAATGCCCATATGCTACACATTTCAATTATCGAGCAGCAGCTTTAATTGACCCTGTTCTGGAAGTTGTTGGAGCATTTAAAGCCAGATTTTTTTTTGAAAGCAAGGGCTTTAACCACTGAGCTACCGAGAAGTTCGCAAAATGAGAACTGCGGCTGCATAATTAAAATACGCCAATATTATACTATCCGTAAAGCGTTTACTGCATGATGCAGCCTACCAACTGATACTGTAACTCCATAGATATGCCTGGACGACCAAAGAGGTCGAGCCACAGATTAAAACAATGTCTAATTTGTGTCCCTAAACTGTTTCGCGCAATAACAATATCTTCCATACTACATGCTGTAAAATATTCAGAATTTTTGTTCGTACTCCCCGTGTCGCCTCGAACACCAAATAAAGTTCAGCAATTCGTTCTTCGCGATGTGACAGCTGAGGCCGACTCCAAAAATAACTGATTAATGTAAAAATTTCAATAACAGTAATGTAAAATTTGTCCATTTAGATTAACTTTTTTCTAAGCAAGGTATAAAGTTATCTTAAAATTTTTAGTATGCTTTTTTGACACGGTTTTTTTTTTTTTTTAAAGTTATTAAAAGTATCATCTTCACACTTTCGAAGAAAGCACAGTCCGACAAATGTGAGAATTACCGGAACATAAGTCTATCACATGCTTGAAAATTACTGACCAGGATAATATACAGAAGAGCAGAGGTGATAATAAAAGAGATAGTAAGTGAAGATCAGTTTGGGCTTAGGGAAAACCGCGGTACAACAGAACCAATTCTGGTTTAATATTAATACTTGGATCAAGAAAAACATAAATAAGTTTATAGCCTTTGTTGATTTAGAAAAAGATTTTGATAATAATTTTAAGTGGGACAAGATATTCAAAATTTTATAGAAATTAGGTCAAAAATATCGAGATAGAAGAATACTTTTTAATCTATATAAGAATCAAGTGACTAATAAAAGTAGAGAATCATAAGAGACGTGTATCAGTTTAAAAGGGTGTGAGACAAGGTTGTAGTCCATCTCCATTAATATTCAATTTGCATGTAGAGGAAGCGATAAAGGAAGTAAAAGAAAAATTTAATGTGGGAAAAATGTTCTCGGAGGAAAACTCAGTGTGTCACGATTTGCTGGTGACATTGTCTTGATAGCAGAACAGGATGAGGATATTGAGAAGTTACTGAATGTCATGAAAAAATACTGAAGGAAGAATTTGTGATAAATGTAAATCAACTGTAGTAGAAGTGATAGTAGTAATTACGGATTAAATACAGAAATAAGTTCGGATGCGATTATACGAATTAAATGAATTCTGATACTTAGGAAATAAAATTATAACTAATGGCCAGAGTATGAATGATGTTAGAAGCAGAATATTGGTGTAAGACTCAGAAAGAACTTTCTAAAAATCTATGTACTGAACAGAGAACTTTATGGTAGCAAAGCATGAAACTTAGGAATACCAGAAAATAAGGAAAACTTAAGCATTTAAATGTGGCGTTATAGAAGGATGATATGAATTAGGTTGTAGTCCCTTTCGTTTTTGTTTGTATTATTTCAGTTTTATAATTTTCTGTATGTATTTATTTAAAGGTAAGAATTTTCGTGTTTAATTTATTTTCTTTTTGTAAAAGAAAAAAATAGTTATTATGAAAGAGCAAAGAGTACTGTCTTAAAAGAATATCTTTGGCGAGGACAGATGAGGAGAAGTCCGTAGGAAAAAAGATGTGAATGTAGTGGAGGAATTGTGCTTCGAAATATTCTGTTAATTTGTTGAATGAATGCATAAAGTAAATGTTAGTTGTTTGTAAAAAAAAAGAGGAACAATAAAGTATATTAATTTTTCAAGGTGTACAGGTAAAGTACAAAATTGACGTGTTTTGGAGTGATGGGTGAGAGAAGAAACTTGTGGGAGACTGTTACAGAATGAAGAGACAGGATGGTGGGTTACATCTTAAGATATGAGGGATAGTTAATTTGTTAGTCGAGTGAACGGTCGAAGGAAATAACTGTTGAGGTAGGCAAAGATTAGAATATAAGAAGCTGATAACTGAAGTTGTAGGTTGTAAGGGGTATGTTGATAGAGAAGAGGTTAGCGCAAGCTAGGAAGGGATGGAGTATTGCATGAATTCAATGAATTCAGTTAAGAGACTAATAGTAGAAAAAAAAATTCTAAACCATTTATCCTCCTAACGTCGGAGCCTAACTCAGGACGTCACAATCCTCCATGATGATGATGATGATACCTCCTCAGGTTCTTCCATTTCAGTCTAACTGACCCCTGCGCTTTGCACCGCCTTTGTGGTTGCAGTTTTCGTTTGCGGTTGGTGATTAAACCATCCTGATTTCGGTTTTCCATGGTATACCGAAATCACTCCAGGAAAAGGCGGTATGGTTACTTTATAAAGCCAAGACTGAACCTCTTCCCATTCATTTTACCAATCCCCTTTCTTTGGACCGGGAAAAATCTTCTTGCTTCATCTTGAAGATTTTTGTGCTTTCTCCTCTGGTTCAGGATCTTCAAATTTCTTTTGTGGTGCATGGTCTTAGGCCAGATTCTTTCCTAATGCGAATTTGTTCTTACTAACCAGCCGATGTAGCTGCGCGCGTAAGATGCACCACAGTGTATCGGGCACCAGGCTCGAGTCTTGGTCCGCACATACCGGTCGTCCTCATTGCTGTGTTTGGGCGGTTTTCAGCAATCATCTACGCGAATGCTGGGACGATCTCCGCCTCATAACCTGCATATTTCAAAAACCAGAAATACACTTATCACACACAGAACATAGTTACGCATATTGCAGACGGGTAGCAACACAAAATCCTCTCAATATATGAGGAAACTAATGTGACGCTACGACATTAGTATTTCCCTAGTGGTGCATGGTTTGACTCCCCATATGGTAAAGAACATCTATTGCAGTCATGCATAAACCTCCCTTAGGGTATAACACTGTGGACGATGGTAATTTTTCTTCACCATCTTTGATTATCTTTCTCTTCATGTATTTCATTAGTCTACTGATGAATTTCGTTCAGAGTTACTTCTTATATCCATGCATCTCTGCAAATTTTCTATCGTGTGAAATTCTTTCAATTTGTTTTCAGTGCAATTATGTATCGCGTTTGTTGCTTCTTTATTCTGCATTTCAATTAACAATTATTGTTAGAGTTTCGTCCCCCTTCACACACTGTATCAATTCTTTAGTTTCATCGTATATTTTCTCTATTTCACTATCATTTTCTTCTGACGTTGGTACATACACTAGTGCTAACGTGGTTTTCGCAGGCATAGTTCCTATTCTAAACAAAATAATTCCATCATTAAAGTGTCCATAATAACTCGTTCGTTGGCCTACACTTGTTCATTACAAATTTAACTGAAATTATAGCTTGTGTGCTTATTATTCTACATCCCCGAAACCGGAAATCTTGTGCTTCCCCCCATTGAATGTCACTAAGCCCAACAATAACTTAGGTTCTTCCATCTCCCATTTTAAAACCTCTAATTTCCCTGCCCTACTCAAACTTCTAACAGTCAATGCTCCAAATCATATAATGTTTCTATCTGTTCTAATGTCTCCTCCCTTAGCTGCTCTATTAGGAGATACTATTTTTCACTCGGAATGTTTAATTTGAGAGGATTACATGGCCTCGGGAAAGGCTTTGGTATTCTGCATTGCCATGTCGTTGATTAATTCTGTCTCATCCGCTTTTAGGGACCGTTTCCAACCCTAAGGGCAAAAGGGTACTGTGAACCACCCTACTCTTCTCCGCCCTCCTCTCAGAAGGTCGCTGATTAATTTAGTTATCAGAACGTCTTCCGTCCAAATGGGGTATGCCATGTGAAGAAGAGTTTGACTTTTGATTGGAAGAGGCGTGTACTGTCTCTCCCAAACCATTACTTCCTTAGAAAGTTGAAATCTTAACGCCATCTCCTCGTGATCGTTAAAGAGTTAAAATCATAAGCTAAAGTATCATAATTTGATGGAAGGGTATAATGTACATCTGATTAATCAGATCTAAGCTGAAAATTATGCTACAAATTATTTTTTATTGTTACATTAATTCCGGTAAATGTGTCTGTGTATTATACTTTTAACCGATTGTTTTATGGTCAACGACATATGGAACAGTGGTTTTAAGTATTGGTTTTGGTATCGGAATTTCGTTTAGTTTCCAAACAAGCAAATGATTCTTTAGTTAGTCGGCAAATGTTGTTTTCTAGAATATTAACAGTGCTTTTGCATTGCCACGTGACAAAAGTATTTCTGAAAAGCGTGGAAGCGATCAGCAGAATGTGTGGGTGAATCTTATTTTAGAGCTATTAACAGTCGCGTCGATGTGGCTCTGAATGCAGATTTTTGATCCGTGACAAGGCTAGTTAGTTACACCACCTTTGGCAGACTTGTTATGCGACGTAAAGGTAGACGGAGCAAAGACGAGCGTAGTAGGATGTAGATCTGAGCAGCCAATTCGCGTTGGTACTGAGTCGGAATGTCTGCACTGGAGCCGTCCAATTAGCTGTCCCCAGTGCACGGGAGTCCATCAGGAGAGAGAGAGAGCCCAATTCCGGGTCCGGGATATAAAACGCCCTCCCCGCCCGCCCGAGCACGGCACCAGGAATTACAGGCGAGCTGCCATTGTTGGCTGCCACCAGATTAAGCGCCGCCGCTGCCGCCCTCTATCTTAATACGATCTAAATGAAATTAGGACAAGTGAAGTGCGCAGCTTGGTGACGTCACGCAGCTACACAAACATACCGGCGCGGCGTCCTGTCTCCTGCTCCCTCTTATTGCTCCTCGCTTTTTGTTAGTTCGCGCAGTGAGCTACCAGTTCCTCGATTCTTATCGCGAAGAGTATTAATGATAACGACGTCAGAGGGAGGCAAGAAATGAGGAATTTGTAACACCATGTTTCTTCGATCTTCTCTATTTTTTCCACCGTCACTAGGAAGAACTGATTTTAGCTGTTGGATGCAAAAGTTCCTTTTAAATGTCTTTATGCATGACACTGTTTTGGTGTAATATAATGTACCTGGATGACTTCTTCCCTCTTGTCCCATTTTTTACTATTGATTGTACTTGATATTATGCTTGTCAACTTATATTCATTCCGAAGTTAATGGAGTAGAGTCTGCAGAACAGTTGAAAAGTTTTGAATTATGATATATTGAACCAAAATTAAGGCTTCTCATGTCTGAAATACCCCCCCCCCCTCCAATTACATTCTTTTACCAGTAACATGAGTAATGAGTAATGAGTAACATCAACGTCGAAAATTTTAACTGGAAGGAAAAGTGTGGGAGAAAAATCATTCACCACACTTGACTTTCAAACGCTTAAAATACCCTCGTACCATTCGGGATTGGAATACACGGTGAAGAGATTATTTTTGGTGCCTAGCACCCTCTGCCACCCAGAATTTTGTGAATTGCAGAGTATATACTTTGTAGATGTAGATATAGTTACAGTGAAAACTATTCATCCTCATCGTTAACAGAAATAATCATATCATGTTTAATACAAATCGACAAACCAAACAAGAATTAACGTGGATGAAGTGTATAGCTTATTACGATTTCGATAGTTGAAGCAATAAAAATAATACTTTGAAGTGCTCTCTTAGGTGTTTAAACTTATTAAATTAACCACCCCGTGATGATACGGCCACGTTGTTAGTTATGATGTATTTACTGGTGAATTAAACTTTTCATAGTGAAAGCTTGGCTAGATCAGTCGAGTCTCAACCTTCGTAGCGATAACTTCCGTGTATCCGCGAGGCAGTGACTTGTGTGGATAAGTGTTTATGTATACCCGTCTGACTCTTCCCGAGACCGCGCAACAGTCTCTCGGGACTCTAACCGTGTGTTTCACTACAGCCACCGAAATAGTGATAGAAGCAGCAAATAACATCTAATACAGCTCAGCCCCAGCCCTCATCCGCCATGTACGGCGGTGAATATGGCGAAGGCGGACAATACCTGATGCAGCCAACGATGCAACGTCAGCCAAATGGCGTAATAAACATGGTTCCAGCGGTAGAAGAAAACAACACAGGTAGTCAGGTGCAACAATATCTGCTCAGCGCAGACGATGAACCGACAGCAACCATGGACGTTATAATTGCAACGTCTAACACATCGATTACATCACTGCCAGCTGACAACAGTGCACTAGATCAACGAGATGCACCGCCATTAAGAGAAGAAGAAATGTCAACATACGCACCACAGAAACGCCCATGCATCCCGGGATACGACAACGGCAGCGGAGGTGAAAACATAAAGGTCCCCAGAATAACACCACAAGACACATCATCGGCAGACATCAACATGGAGACAACGCCGCCGGAAAGTGTGCAGCGCCAACAGACAGCAAGGACAAGCGAAAACATCGGCTTGCAGGTAAACAGTGCAATGCCAGCCTATTATGAAAGCTACGACTTGGGCCCTTATTATGTGTTCATAGAAAGTAAAGATAGAAACATAGGTAGGATCCACCCCATGGCCATTGGGCGCCTCCTATATTCCCTCAGCCACGAAATAAGTAACAATATTATACAGATAGCTCCAGCGGGTCGAAACCGGGTCAAAATAGAGATGAGATCGGTCGTATCGGCCAATAGCCTTGTTCAGAGCACCATCTGGCAGCATAATGGCCTACTGGCCTACATTCATCTCTCCTGCATCTCACAACAAGGGGTTATAAGAAACGTTATGACTGAGCTAACGGAAGAGGAGATAAAAACTGTGGCAAGGTGCGAATTTCGCGTGGTAAAAGTTAAAAGGTTTACAAAAAAATTCAAGAAGATGGCCAAACAAAAGAAATCCCACTCCCCGTATGTCTACTGACGTTTAAAGCACAAAGGCGTCCGAACTACGTGTACATACACGGAGTGCGGTGCCCTGTAGAACAGTATGTCAAACCAGTAATGCAATGCTTCAACTGTCTCCGGTATGGACACCCTAGCAACCAGTGTAGAAGTAAAAAACGTTGCACCTTCTGTGCAGGCCCGCATGACGGAAAAGAATGCGATAAACAAAACTCCCCAGTATGCGTCCACTGCAATGGTGGACACCCATCTTTTGATAGATATTGCCCGGAATATACCAGACAAAAGAAGATAAAGCAGGTAATGGCCCAAGAAAATGTAGGGTACAAGCAAGCGTCAGAGAAAACTAACACCGCATCGTATGCCAGTGTCGCGGCAAGATTAGAAAGAACTAACAGGCAACTTCAAAAAATGACAACTTCTCAAACAAATTATCAGCAAAGAAACTACAATACCGGGCAACACATTATCGCAGACGCTCACCCTGTCGTCCTGGCACAACCACCTCAACAGGATCCACCTCCTCAGCCTATAATTATGCAGTCAAACACCCCTAATGAACCTGAGATTCCAACTAAACCCCGGATCCAGGGACCAGGTGCCCACTCCTAACATCGGAAGTCACAGAATAACTGACAAAAGCACAGGTAGTGGGGGAGAAACTTCGTATAAAGAATACTGGATCCCATCTAATAGGAATATTGAACCCATTGGCCACAATCCATACCCTCCTCTCCATGGCAATAACCTACAGGACCCTGTAATAACAGAATACTATGCGAACAAGATGTTTGAAATAATAATGTGCATTCTAAATCAGTTTGCAGGAAATAATTTGCTCAATCCAACGCAATACGCCCCAAGCGTAAAACAACTTCTGCTAAGATCGTTATCGCCAAACAGATGGGAAAATGGCGGCTCCCTTTAGAAACACGAGAGCAACACTGCAGGACGACACAATTCTTCAGTGGAATGCGAGATCTATCCGGGCTAATAAGGAGAGCTTGCTACAGTATGCTTCAAAGAATAACATAGCCGTATTGGCTGTAAGCGAAACTTGGCTGAAACCAGACGAACTATTCCACCTCAAAGGATATAATGCCATCAGATCCGACAGAACAGACGGTTACGGGGGGTCTGCCATCTTAATTAGAAGCGCCATCTATTACGAACAACTCCAACCCTGCACTGGAAACCCAGACTTCAACATATGTGCCGCCAGGGTACGTCTTACCAACAAATTAATAACCATTGTGTCAGTATATAGAGCAGCGAATAAGAAGACAACCAAGCAATTTATCACGAATATCCTCAGACAATTGCCAAAACCGGTCATCTTGTTGGGAGATCTCAATGCACATAATACAGTATGGGGATGCCAAAGCACGGATAAACTGGGGAACATAATTGCGGAAATATTAGAGGAAGAAGATATGGTGGTACTGAACAACGGTAATCCAACCAGAATTAATGCGCCAGGGCAAGCACCGTCAGCAGTGGACATCTCCTGCGTATCGTCGAACATAGCTACAGACATTACCTGGGAAGTAGTAGACGACACACTGGGATCAGACCACCTTCCTATCCTACTTCGCCTCCAGACTGACTCCCCAGCCAGGCGGTTGATATCCCCTCCCTATAGATCTCCCTATAGATGGAAAATACACCAGGCGAACTGGAATAAATTCCAAACAACTATGGAACGGTTGACAGCTTCATGGAAGTGTAGCGGTAACCCCGCACTGGACTATAAATCCATGACCAACGATATAACCCAAGCTGCCATATCTTCTATTCCTGCTCGGAAACCAGTACATATTATGAGGAACAAAAGCACTCCTTGGTGGGATAAAGAATGCAACGAATCCGTCCAAAGACGCAGAGAGACACTACGGGCATACAAAAGCTGTCCCACGATCGAAAACTATCTGGAACACCGTAGAGCTCAGGAAAGAGTGAAAAAGATGGCCAAGAATAAAAAGAGAGAAAAATGGAGAGAGTTTTGTGGAACCTTTAATAAAGAAACGCCATTATCCGATATATGGCAAAAGGTCAGAAAATTGAAGTACTCATCCACTCAGGCAGAAGCAAAATCACCCCTAACAACCGACTTATTAGAGAACATCCTTGAAAGGCTAACCCCACCGTGGGTAGAGACAAATCTCACAGAACCAAGGGCAACTGAATCACACTTCCTCCTGCAACTCTTCCAGCTGAACGAATTCAATATTGCATTAAAGCAAGGCACGGACTCATCACCAGGACCTGATAACATCCACTACGGCGTGCTAAAAAATTTGCCAGATTCCGCAAAAACGAAGCTATGCGAAATACTTAACAGGATATGGTCGGAAAGGCTACAAATAAAAGAGATGAAGACTGCGCGGGTAGTTCCCGTGAAAAAACCTGGAAAAGTAGGCAACAACGCAGAATCCTATAGACCCATAAACCTACTGCCATGCACCTACAAAGTACTGGAGCATATGATAAAGCGGAGACTGGAATGGTGGCTGGAACACCACGCATTAATTCCGGAAACGCAGTACGGCTTTAGAAGAGGCAAAGGCACCATAGACACCTTAGCACACCTCACTTCCGAAATTCACTCCTGCCTTACCAAGAACAAATGTATGATGGCCGTATACACTGATATAAACAGCGCATATGACCATGTCTGTGTACCGATCCTAGCCAAAAAACTACGGCATCTAGGGATACCGGACACATTTATAGGAAATCTAATCGCACTACTTTCGGATCGATGGTTGGAAATAACGCAACGAGGAACTACTGTTGCGAGCAGAAAAACTAATCGTGGCCTGCCGCAGGGGTCTGTTCTGGCCCCCCTGTTATTTAACTTGTATACGCATGATCTTCATTACTCCATGAACAGTAAAATCGTCATTCTCCAATAGTGCCGACGATATACGCATATTTATCATTGGAAAAACATGGGAAGAATGCCTTATGGTACTATCCGCCGAAATGGACAAATTCAATCAATGGCTATTCAGCAACGGGCTAGACATATCACCAGCGAAATCGGCAGTATCGATTTACAGCCGACACAGAACGCCCGCGATGTCTAACATAAAATTAGGACCCTTTATCATCCCAGTTAAAAACGCTGTGAAATACCTGGGCGTTTGGATCGATAACAGACTCAAGTGGGGTACTCACGTAAAAAATACGGTCAAGAAATGCGACAAGGTGATCAACCTCATCCGCGCAATAGCCAACGTAAAGTGGGGAGGGGATACCTCAATATTATTAAGGCTGTATAAATCTCTGGTGAGACCACATATTGATTACGCCTGTATATGTTACGGTTCTGCAACTAACACCGTGCTTAAAGAACTGGACAAAGTCCAATATAAAGCTCTGCGCACTTGTATTGGCGCTATGAAATCAACACCTACCAACGCGCTTCCTAGTGGAAGCACATGAACCTCCCCTAGAGATCCGCAGAAGCTACTTAACTGTAAAATTCCTGCTCAAGAATAGCCAGTACCCCGGGACCAGACTGCTCAACTCTATACACAATCTCTCAATGCAATGCCTAACTGACAATTACTGGAGTAAGAAAAAAATGCCTCCCATTGCGGCGGAGTACCTAGAAACATATAAGATACGAGCCAGCATACGTCAAAGCAGGAAAATGCTTACCTTCGAGACTCCGTATTGGGAAACTGTCACGAATCTGGAAGTAGACACAAGCGCGGAAGATAACACCCAGCTGGAAAACTACAGAGCAAACGTGTATCAGTACCTACACAACCGATCCCACATGGAACAGATATTCACGGATGGCTCCAAGTTTCCAGATGCCACTGGATGCGCCTACTGTATACCAAGATCTGGAGACAAGGGTTTATTTCGGTTACCAACAGAATATACCATCATGAGTGCAGAGCTGATGGGAATCTTGGAAGCACTAAAATACGCAAAGACCTCCCCTTATAGCAACCATGTAATCCTATCAGATTCAAAGTCAGCGTTGCTTTTAATAAAAAACCACCATAGGAAAGTGCACAATGACTCACGAGTACACGACATCGTGAATGCAGTTCACGAATTAAAACTAGCAAGTAAGACTGTAGAGTTTAAATGGATCAAATCACACTGCAGTCTTCCAGGCAACGAGATGGCAGACCAATACGCCAAACAAGCCGCACACAGCGGTGCGATACGCAACAGTATGATCCCCCTACCCGACGCTATTCGACAGATCAAAAGAACCATGACAGCCAAGTGGGATAAGGCGTGGAAGAGCTCACTCTTGATAAAAGGCCTACATTACGGTCGCATCCACCCGGAAATACCCCCTCTCCAGTTGTATGAGATATATGAGTGCTCCCGCAACTTCACTATAAGTATCGCGAGACTGAAATTCAATCACGGCTGCTACAAACAACACCTCCATAGAATCCACCTCACTGACTCCCCTAATTGCCAATGTGGGGAAATAGAGGATACAAACCACTTGCTGTTTTGGGTGCCGCCGAAACATAGTAGAGACCTACTACACTCTCTCAAGAACAAAGGAATCCCTCTCCCCACATGTGCTGCTACCCTCTTGTCAACGGAAGACTACGACATATATCAGCTCCTATACCAACATTTGAAAAACATTGGTGTCTCAATTTAAACAAGCTGATATGATATATGTTTTAATTATACTCTCTGGATGTCATTTTGTAATATATCATTATTGTAATAATATTGTAGATATCCTGCAAAATGAAAATGAATCGTTGTGTGATTTGAACATATGGGCGACTCAATCACAACAAATGTAAATAACTTGTTTTAAATGTATCAAACTTCTGGTAGAATATTATTGTAATTATTCTTAAAAATGAAAAATCTCAAGTTGCTGGATACCAGCATTTGGGTGTCACAGTTTATAGTCAAGTAAGAAGTTTTAATTGCGGTATATCACTATTGTTATACTATTGATGTTTTCCTCTACTTTAAGTGACACAATTCAAACAAACTCAAACAATATGTTTTAACTGCATTATATCATTACTGTAATATTATGGACTTTGATTTGTAAAGTATATTGTATACTACCATTGTAATGCCATAGTGGTTATTCGGTAAAAGGAAGAAGGCTAATGACATGCTATTATTATTATTATTATTATTATAAAATCGACGTTATTCGGTGAAATGTAAATGACTAGTTGCATATATCATTATTTTTACGTTAATGATGCTATCCTGTAATATGAAAATGGCTGTATGGGCGCATGCCTAGATGCCAATAAATAAAATAAAAAAATAAAATAAAAAAAAGCTTGGCTAGATAAATTGACTACAGAAAGTTAACGGGACCAGTTGAATTGTTTTGTGGCGTGTGTTTGGTGGCCCAGTACACAGTTTTCCTCACCGTTCGAAGATTGTGGAGACTGTTCCTGAATCAAGTCAACAGCTAGGTCTGCATGCTCGCTGAACACAACTGAAAATAACTCACACTCCGAATTTCCTAAATATATCCGGTGCACCTAAATCTCCAGTTACGAGTATATAACTACATCATAACTTAATTCTGCGGAATGACATTATGAAATCCGTTCTTCAAACCTAGCGTAGTTTGTTAAATGTCACTCTTCAAAACACTGGCCACTGGGATAGATAGAAATAAAGCAATAATTTGCGCCTTTGTTTTACGTTAATCGCTGAATTTTACAGTTAGCTTTCTGCAGAATGTTTCAGATTTTTTCTGATATATTACTGAAGATGTTTCTAGAACAGACGAACATTACGCATTTCCAACAGAATACTCGTATATGTGATACTGCAAAAATTCAATGTCGATCGTCACCAACTCTCTCAATAAGGAACAACAAGCACGCACTGACAATTTTTCCTTGTTAATGAGTGAATTTAAGAACATCCTTTTGTTATACAACCATTACCTGTCTCTATTGGTTACCACGAAGAGTAATTTTTTCTGTTATTTCTGCCTAATACCGCAAATGTGTAAGTCTTTGCTCGCTTGCGGTTAATTAATAGAAAGCAATTATGTTGATACATAATCGGAAAATTTCATCGATAATTTTAGGAGATGTGACATGGGTTTAGTGGAAAGACTGGCTGGTTTTCTTCCGAAGAATTCTATCCATTTGATAGATTATTCTGATTCGTCATTGTTCGAAAGTCGTGTCGGAACGCGATCCAGATAGCTTTTTTTTTGCTTCGGGCTTTGTGGCTCGTCGACGTCGAAATCAGGAGGGTCTTTTTTTGCTTATGGCTTTACACCTCGTCGACATCGAGGACACTTGAGGCGGGAAAGAACAGGGGACAAGGAACTAGAAGGAATTCTGCCATGGCCTTTTAAAAGAACCACCTGCATTCGCCTGGAGTGATTTGAGGAAATCATGGAAAACCCAAATATGTATGGCCGGGATTCGAACCCACGTCCTTCCGAATGCGAGAACAGACCGTCACCGCTCACTCACCACGCTCGCTCACTAGAGCTGAGAGAGCGTGGAATGGAAGTAAGAGGGATGGAACGGGAAAGAATTCAGTTATGGCGCTTTGAAGAAACCATATCGTCAGTAAATCTGGATGGACGGACGGGATTTGAACCAGCGTCCTCCCGAATGACAGGCCGAGTGTTACCACCCACCTACCCGGCTCGGTACAGTGTCCGAATCGCTGTAAACCATTAATGATCGTTACGAGAGGCCAGCAGGCGAATTAACACAAACAATGCACCAACATTGCGGCTAGCGTTCGTTTTTGGCAGTGGGGAGGACGGTGATCGATTTTCAGTCTGGTAACCCTGATTTCGGCCGTACATGCTTTTTTCGAAAATCACTCCAGCACAATGCTGACTTGCTTAACGAGCGTGGTGAGTGAACGGTAACGCTCTTGGCCTCGCATGCGGGAGGACATGGGTTATTATCCCCGTCCGACCATCCCGATTTGAGGTTTCAATGGTTTCCCCCAAATCATTCCAGGTGAATGCCAGAGTAAATACTTCCCGTTCCTTGTCCTCTGTCCATTCCTACCTCTAATGACTTCGTCGTCAACAAGGCGTAAGCCGAAAAAGTTTTTTTTTTAGAATTGATTTTCGGTTCATAGTGTCGAATACTTGTCCAGCTCTAAAGACCTCGACTTAATACCAGAATAGGAAAGATACTTTCTTCTAGTCTATACTGAAATTAATAATATAACTGAAGAATCATTGCAGAGGTCGTAAGATGAAGAAACGACCTTCATGTGGTACCAATATTGTGCAGTGTACGTAAACCTTATTTGCTGACGTCTCATGGTGTTGTGTTTATGCAGACCTTGCTGGTGAGGTAATTGTTTGGTGCGCACCTCGCTGTGTGCCCGCACAGTGGTGTGATGGACACGCTGTTTGCGCGCCTCCTCCCCGCTGTGACGCCACAATCAATCAGCGCTCCCGCGTGTTTGCGGCCGTCACTGTGTCCTGCTGCACCATATAATTAAGAGTCCTCTCCAAACACCAGGGACGCCGATCGGTTCTCGCCGCTTGCCTCTAGCGTAGCACACAACGTGTCTCTGCCCAAGGTCTGGTAGCTCAGTAGTTAAGACACTTGTCTACTCACGTGGACTGATGTCTGGCATTCCAATCCCGCCGGGGGCACAAGCTTTGACTTAATCATACGAGTATCCCAGGTACGGTTTCCAAGCTAAACTGTAGGTCTAGCAACGACAGAGGAGTAATGCGCGGCAAGTCGATACTTCACTTGGCTGCTGAACGTTTCTTTGGGGTGTCTATTTCATCCACTTTATTTTTTGGGTATGTTCGTCATTAAGATCTGTTCAATTTTGGTGGTCTGCTGAATTTCCCAGAATCAGTTCGACTTAATCACTTAGCTGAGCGACATCATTTCTTACCTACTACCGACTGACTCCTGTATGGCTGGGAGCCATTAAGTTTGGAAGCACGCCGTTGTGTAGACTGCGGCGGAAATATCCCCGCTCAACTGTTTGAGCATTTCACGTATACTTATATTAAATTCTTTCGTTGTTTCAAGTAAACTGAATCACCGAACTTGTTGGATGAGTGGGATTGGCTTTCGTTCGGCCAACCAGATTTCAAGATTTCATTTTTACATGGTTTCCTGAAAAAGCTCCATGAGAACAGCGGGATCGTTCCTTCAAAAACCCATCGCTGAGTTCCTTCTCATTCCTTCCCACTTATCCTCTACCGTCTCTAATTTACCTCGCGTCGATTGTCAACACTGTTGGTCGATAATAAATTGCAGTGAAGAACGCTACTTTCTGCATTAATGGTTTACATCTATCGTGATTCAGAGACCACATTAAACCAATTCGGTTTTTTTTTTATCTGATTAACGTCTCTCTAACAGTGAGGTCTTTAGAGACGGGAAAGGATGGGGGCAAGGAATGGGAAGGAATTCGGCCATGACCTTTTGAAGGAAGCATCCCGGCTTTTGCCTGGAGTGATTTGGGAAACCATGGAAAACCCAAATCTGAATCCTCGGACGGGGATTCGAACCGCCGTCCTCCCGAATGCGAGGCCAGAACGCTAACCGTTACACCACCACGCTCGGAAAACCAATTCTGATCCTATTTTTGGGCAATTTTGGAAACGTGCTCCTCCAGAAATATAACAACCAACAAATAAACTACACGATAGTGTGAATAAGTAAAGTAAATTAGACGCGGCTTCCAGCCGCCTTAAACAAAAATGTGAATAAAAGACATATAAACATTAAGGATGTTATCAGGAAGCCTCTCTAAACCTCAAAAGAAAAAAGGTAAATCGCTAGAAGGAATCCACAGATAAACAGTATGTTTTGTGTGACCTTACCAACAGTGTAGAAGAAAGAAATGGTGATGTTGATATTTATGATCTAGAACAATTTGTTATAAGGACAGAATCTAGTAGAACTGAAGAATTTAAATGCACATGAGGAAGTATGATACGATTCCTGCGAAACTGCTTAAATCTCTGTGATAAGAAGGAAGGAAATGATTCTTCAAACTGATATCGAGAAGTTACAAAAGACGACAGATTCAAATGGATTTTAATAGAAGCGCCATCTTCAAACTTTCGAAAAAGAGTTAGCTGACAAATGGAGAATTATCGCGCACTAAGCTGAACATCACATACTTGCAGATTATTGTCTGGATAATATACAGGAGAATAAAAAGACAACTGTAAGTGTAGGTAAGTTCAATATAGTTTTAAGAAAAATCGGAATTCAACAGAAACAATTGTGAAGATCAATATTGGTAGGGCGGATCGAGAGAAACAAGAATATATTGAGCTTGTGGATTCAGAAAAAGCTTCTGATAAAATCTGATAGGACTGTATGTTCAAATAAAAATATAAAACCACGAGAGACAAGCTCCAGTTAAAAAGGGTTTAGTCCATCCATACTAACATTCAACTGGAATATGGAGAAAGCAATCAAGGAAGTGAAAGAAAAATTTAAATACTTAATGGTTCAGGCAAAACACTTGCTAATGAAATTTCTCCTTTAGCGTGTCGATATTGAGAAATTGAGAAATGGCTGACTGAGCAGCATGACAAAAAATCAGGAGAAGAATTCTTACCAAATGGAATGAAGATAACAATTGTAAAATATAGCAATAACTGAATATGAAATTAAAATGAGACGTAGTAGAAGAAGTAAGAGAATTCTGTAACCGAGTGAGTAAAATTACAACAGATGGCAGAATTAAGCACGGTATAGAAAACATAATAGGAGGGAAATGTGAAAGGACTCGGTCAGCACGGAGATGACGCTGATATCAATACACTTTATTGTGACGATGTTACACTTTTTGCAATAATGTCAATTTTCAATTATGTCTGCATTTTTTAAATTATTTATTACTCTTGTTCCATATATCCCTGCTGAGAAAGGATGTGAAACAATTCATGATTAACATATATATATAATATGAATAATATCCATAGTGAAAAAAAAGGTATATGTTTCAAAGAGAAAGAAATAAACATTAGGTTTTACAAATGAATTTTGCAAAAGTCATATTATATACAATTAATTCTTTTGTACAAATTCTTGAGTTGAGTAGAAGTAGACGTACTGTGTTAGCGAATGGAAATAACTACGGGGGAGACAAAGATTGGAATAAATGAAGCATTTGATTGAGAAGGTGGGAAAAATAGGGCGATTGCAAGAAACCAGTTGGGAGAACGAAGACAAAAAAAAAAGATCTTAGAAGATGACGCACAAATTCACTAGCCGGCACGATTACCACATCCGTCATCGATGCGTTCGGTATCAGTATGATGGAATACAGTGCAAGCAATATTTTATCAAAGAAGATGGAAGGAAAATGTTATCACATGAATGATAGATACAAAAATCTCTTTTGTGATCACTATTTTTTATATATATATATCTGAATGCTCATATTGTTTTATCTAGGCTGCAGAACAATGTGAATAAATTTTATTGTTTTATTTTTGATACCATGTTGTTAAAAAATGCGTGGGCTACGTAGTAAAGAAATTTACCTCATGTGCAAAAATGGCGATGTAGGATCTAACTGTATCAGCTGTGATTTGGTAGTAAAGAAAGGTGACTATCGAATCTTACCCAAATTTTATAAACACCCACCCAATAATGGCGAAGGGTCAAGTGATATTCGTGAACAATGACTACACAGAAAGTTGTACACAATACAGCAGCTGTATAATTTTAATTTCGCTTATAAAACATGACCCAACAACGAATTAATATTAAATTAGTAAAAAGTGACGTTTTGTTAAAAAGTAACGTATACGTAACATGGCAAACAGACTCGACGCTAGCTAAATTATTGCATGTAATTTTCAACCATAGAAACCTTCTTGAATTGAAATAAGACATAAATCAGCAAAAATGAGAGGTACGCAGTGGGATGCTTTTAAAAGAGGCACATAAATCCTGCTGGAATATTAGAGATTCTCGTAATTTGTCTTGACTTTTTTTGTCCAGCAATACTGCCTGGACACCATGACGCTGCCGCTCATGCGCGTCCATTTAAGAGTTACTCTGCCAAAGATGTTCTTGAAAACTATGTCTATAAAAACGATAGCAGTGCCAATTAAATCTGTCACTTAGAGCGTGACATTAAAGCCTCTTACAATTTTTTATTGTTGTGTTTATACAGCAAAAAAGTACATTTATTTTCCTTTTGTATGACAATTACTTTTATCAATATTTTGATAGAGATTACAATACGCCTTTACCTTTCGAGCCTCAAAAATTATATTGACATGACATCTTAAAACTGTACTCTTTCTCGTAGAGTTTCTAATCCGTAACCTAATATTTGTTTCACTTCCATATGTAGTTATACAATATAGTATTAGTTTTTTCACGCGGCTCACTGGTATGAATTCCATTATTGCTGTTCCGTTATTATATGTTTATATATTAGTTACCATCCGTCTATGCTTTCTTAGACAAAAATATTTTGATTAATTTTCAAACTTTATTTTTGGTGGATATCCGTTAAAGCAGATGTATGCTAGCAGAAGTTTTTATTTTTATTGCTCCTATCAAAACTTTGTAACGTATCTTCCCTCCCCGCTCCTCTGAGAAACCACGGGTTAATTTATATGTATGTATATATTGAGCATTACTTTCAATAGCCTGAGTATTAATTTACTGACCGTACACTAAAAACTCTGCCACCATATTACTGCATTGTAATATTAATTAATTGTGCTATCACGTGATCTACTTTCCATGTAGTATGCACTACGTATTCTAGTTGTTATTTTATTTTTATGTTATAGAAAATCCGTGTAATGTCACTATACCACAGTTCACCCTGCTATCGCATAATTTGATCATTAAAGAGGTTTGTTTGGACAGATTGATTTTCGTATTGTGATAGGCTACGTTGCGCTGATATATATCCAAAGAAAATATAACTAGCTGATGTTTATCGACTTACTAAAACCCTATACTGGCAAATCTGTAGACTACTTTATCAATCCTTGTTGGATAATGTACCCAAAGATTAAAGTTAATCGTCATTTGAACTGACCAGCTGTTCTCATGCAAACGCTTTAACAGACTCGTCACCGTAAAGCAATCAAAAAAAAAAAAAAAAAATTTAAATAAGGTTACTAGGTGAAAATAGACGTTTGATGTGGGAGAGATACTTTGCAGGATTATATAATGACAGTGGGACAAAATTCTCTGGCGATTGGAAACACAATATTTTAGAATCACAATAGGAGACTATATATGTGGAAATCAAGGTTCTACAAGAAAATATTTCAAATCGATTACATCTTCAGTTAAGAGATATACGGGAAATGTTTAAAGGATTAGAAAGCTTATCCTGGGGTATGATATAAATGTTGGTAGTGATCCACTTCAAGCATATGAAAATAAAGAAGCAGATACCCAAGAAAAATATTAACTCTGGAACAACTTAATAAACAAGTAGTAAGAGAACGTTTACAATCTCTTTATTTAACTTTGTATTTGTCCCCTCTGATTTTGGTGCAACTGTATTACTTATCTGAATTAAGTGTTAAATGTTACCAGTTTTTCCAGTCTGAGCTAATTTTCGCTGTAGGCCTATTCGGTGAGTGAAACTGCTGTTTACTTATTCGCGTTTCACTCGGAATCTATACAATCAAGTTTATTATTTCTTTTTCGATATTATGTGCCTCCTAAATTTCTGACACTATTTCTTTGGATTTGTAATTTTATTCTAGAGTTGATGACATGTTTACTCATTTTGTCACAAATAATAAAAATAAAAAAAAATGGGTATTTCTACATTAATCTGTCTGTGATACGCAAAACATATTGTTTTTACAGTTCTTTTACCACTTGATGCTTTATTTCCTCTATTTTGTTACGTTACAGTACTAAAATGGTAATAAAATAAAACCCTGCTCTACAGATGCTCTACTATACCACCAAAAATTCTCTATCACATTCTCCACATATTCATTCATGCCACAAAGCTTCTAAACGTTAAGTATTCTAGGAACGAATCATTAGTTTGGAACCATATACTTTCCCCATTGAAGCTTCAGCTAAATTACTGGGACTGTACTTGGAGAGAAAATTAACGTGGAGACGTCGTATAAATTATATTCTAACGAAGGTATGAAAATCGTAAAATATACTCCGGTTTAGCACACGAATATGATATGGAGCAGATCTTTCAACTCTACTGGCTTGTATGGTTTCTCAATTCATCTCTTTGAAAATGCACCAAAATACGTTTTGGAAAAACTAGATAGGGATCAATATAGAGCTATAAGATTATACCTGAGAGCGATGTTGTCTAGTCCCACCAACGCTCTCTTACTTGAAGCAACTGAAATGCCCCTCTTTATAACGCCGAGAAGTACTCGCAAATAAATATCTCATGAGCATTTTTTCCAATAGTGACCATCCGTTACAAAGGAAGTTGTATCTTGAGAAAAGAAGGCCTAAAGGCATGGATCATTGCCAACAAGGAAAGTATGCCTACTGTTTAAGGGATATAAGGAATACGAAACGATCAGACCACTCATTTTAAAAAGCCGTTCAATTTCAGGCTTTCAGTATGTATATGAGTTAAAACTTTTTGAAACTTTATATATGTTATTTGCCAGAATTTATCACCCTTAGCAATAATCTGAAAATAGCAATTTCACTTTTTCCTGAACAGCACTTGGCATAACTACACTCATATATACAGCGACGGCTACAAGGAAGGAGTTGGGTTCGCATACTTCTGCCCACACACTAATGACTTAGGAAAAACTTCTCTACCTACAGAGACGTCCATTTATACTGCGGAAGCACTAGTTATTCGCGCAGCCGCCAAATACGGGTTTGATAAGCATCTTCCCAACATCTTAGTGCTTATTGATGATAAGAGTGTTCTTCAGCAACTGCAGCATCCAGCATGGAATAACGAGATGCATCAGTACTTTTATGATATTATGAGACTAATATCAGAAGCCTCTTGAGATGTCACACAAGTTTATTTCCTCTGGATTAAAGGTCATATGGGAATAATATATGAGATCGTCGATTAGCTGGCGTTACGGAGCATCAGCGAAGGATATTTTGCGGGTACTAAGCTACCTCGGGAGATTTTATTCCATTGGCTAGTAGAAAGGCATACCTTAAGTGGCACGATGAATGGTGTCAGACGCAGCTACATAGAGAACATCATTACGCAGAAATACAAGCAGCTATACCTAAGATACGGTTCTTTATTGAACACCACTTAGCAAGTAGGCACTTAACAACTACTCTTAGAATGAGACTCGGCCATGTCTGCTATCCACATAGCCTATACCGTATTTGTATAATAGACACATCAATCTGGATATTCAAACGAGAAATTTCCGACCTGAATCATATCATGTTCTCCTGTTCACAGTACCAGCTGCAGGCGACTAGAAGAGCTCTTAGATTTCCGTTGAGTGTCACTATGCTCCCTCAATCTCAAAGTGTACAGGCAATCATCTGTATCCTCCAAGAGACTGGCATGAAGATTTGAAGTTTCGGCTTCAAATGAAGTCCACAGTGGGTTGCAGGGAAGGAAGAATTAGGACCAACATATGATGCAGCAAAATTGACGGGCTTAATGTTCCCATACGGAAGGCCATCTATTAAAATAAAATAAATAAGAAAATAATTAGTAGCATCAGGATAGTGTTAATTCAATGTTTTAATAGTGTTTGCTTTGTTCTCAAAGATGCTAAATACAATTTCTTTCGTTCAGAATGATATGATGCTGTAAGTGAATTGATTTATTTAAAGAGGATTTCACATTGTTTTGGAAACATCAAGGTTCCTCCGCTCACTGGTTTGAATGTAATTACAGGATCTGTGTACTATTAGGACAGCGTGGGAGGGAGACAGAGTGACCAGCAAATGAGGAGCAGGCGAGGACACGGGCGCGTGCCGACACGCACCATTTGGTGCTCAGCGACACCATACCAACGACGGACCGCTGAGGGGACCAAGCCATGACTCATTTACGGTCGCAAATATCTTCTCCTAAACTTTCGCTGTACCTTGGTTCTCAGGCATCATTTCGTTGGTTTTATTTTGTGTATTCTTGTATTAAAAATCGTTAGTATTTAGCTACCTCGAAATGATGACCTGAAAACCGATGTATAGACACAAGCACAGTCCATCCGTATTGGAAATTACGTTTTCAATTCTACTGTTCGGTGCATCACGTATGTCTTCTTGGTCAGGGAAGGCTTGTTCTAACGTAGCTGTCATGACTGAATAGAAATCGCCGCCATTGTTCTAGCCAATGATAGTCACATCAAGCCTTATCATGGTAATTGATCTCATCACTCAAAATTTGTGGGTAAAATATTCATTCTAGTATTTAAAATATTATAGGCTCGGTCATTACATGGTTTGGCTGCAGCTTCGCCGTGTTGAACATAGTGTGTGGACGAAGGCATGTACTATATACGAGTATGTTTGAGATTTTCAAGCGGCTATGTTAGCAGAGCTTAAGTTGAAATGCACCATGGACCAGAATGAGAACTAACATTCTGTATTACAGCAAAAGATAAGATGAGATTTATTTCTAATAATCTAAGTTAATGGCATCATTGTTCATTAGTTTTTTTTTTTTTTTTTTACTTATGGCTTTACTCCTCGTCAACGTCGAGGTCATTAGAGACGGAATGGGACTGGGGACAAAGAACGGGAGGGAATTTGGCCATGGTCTTTCGAAGGAAGCATCCCGGCATTCGCCTGGAGTAATTTGGAGAAACCATGGAAAATCCAAATCTGCATGCCCGGACGGGGATTCGAACCGGCGTCCTCCCGAAAGCCAGAACGTTAACCGTTAACCGTTCACCCACCACGCTCGGTATTACTCATTAGCATTACCCTCTGTGTTGACCCCGTGTTGACAAAAAGAAAAAAATACAATAAAAATAAACGTAATACGACGTATGTTATGGCAATGTGAAGAAATCAGTAACTAAACTTACGTAATCAACAACAGTATCTTTGATGTAGTTTGATCTTCAGGGACTACTTCTTTTGTTTAAGAGTGTTTATCTTTGATATAGTTAGATCTTTGACGATTATCTGTAAGTTACCGACAGATTACCATTTATTGTTCCGTTCAAGAAAAGCCAAAAGACATAGATACTGATACATTTCGAAACGATAGCTTTTGAAACATATATTCACAGAAAAATCCTTAGAAAATGGTTACTTGTAGATTTATATATGTAGTAATTGAAGAATACGGATTCTAAACGCTATTTCGTGCGTCTTGTATGGCAGCGCAGTCTATCTGACTTGGAAGCAGTTTCTATTGGCAAACTGTGGTGTTTGAAATGTTTGGGGTATGAGCAGTTCTGGGTGTCGGAGTGACGACGCCACTTGTGTCAGTGAGACGCTGGATGCTGCGCAGGCCGCCGGCTGTCCGTATTGTGCCGTAATTTACGTTCGCATTATACGGCTGGCGGCGGCCGTTTAGACACGATTTCGGATGCGACAATAAACGCGCCGACGGAATGGCGTTCCGGACACTATATCACGCGCACGCGCCGACGACCCCGGATGACACCGAGACGAAAGCTGCCAGGTGGCGGGAGGCAAGTCCCAATGCTCTCTACTTCACGGCTTACAACCAGATTACAATAATACTCCTATAAATACTTCAGCCCGCTATCATTTCCTTAGCTACTAACAATAACATCTCCTGTCGTGAGAAACAATGCCTGCTGAATGGCGCGTGTTTTACTGTCGTCAAAAGTTTCTCTCCCACAAGGCTCTATACAACCCTAATATCTTACCACAAATTGCCTCAAGGCCAGTGCTGCCAGCCTCTTCGCTTTGAAAATCCGTAGATGGCCGCTAACATTTCCGTAGAATGGGTACAAAAATCCTGAGACTCGCTAACTAAAAGACTAAAACAATAATTACTGAAGAGAGAGTCAAAATTAAGGATACTTTTTATTTCCAAGTCTTTAAAATTCGAAATAAAAAAATATATTCTACACTGAAAGTAAGAAATATCTCTGAACATGTTTTATACATCGTCTCTTTCATCGCTGCTGCTGTGCCTATCTTTTTTTTTTTGGGGGGGGGTAGGCCTATATATTATCTATTTTCTTTGTTGACACTAAAAGCATATCTTCGGTAACACTTTGACTCTCGGATATTGGTTAATCCTTCTCGGAAGGCACTGCTTTGTAAGCCGTGTCAACGAGCGTGTCACCGTGCATAAAGAGTGCTCCGATAGTTCTGTATTACGGTCTTTTAAGATCTATAAAATCTATAATCAAACAAAATATGAGCTTTATTTCAATCGTTGGTTCACATGAGCGATTGCAAATAAACGATTAACAATTACTGACAATTCTGTAATGCATTATCACTATACACTCAAAGTTTAACAAAACACGCATATGAGGAAAAATCAACAAATAGTAAAAAATAGCAAAAATCCGTAGATATTTGAACAAAATCCGAAAATCCTAACTTTTTATAAAAATCCGTAGAAACGGCAGCACTGCTCAAAGGGACATCGCCAAACATTTGTCAGATAATCAGCTAATATTATCCGCCTCCCAAATCTGGATGTTCGGACGGGGATTCGAACCGGCGCCCTCCCGAATGTGAGGCCAGAGCGTTGCCGCTCACCAACCGTGCTGCGTGTGTAGGTATTTGTCTGAGAAACGTGTAACTTTGTGTTATGAATGAAAAGCATTTTTTTGTGAAATGTATAGCTTTTGTGGCATACACTGGGGATTCCAGATAATTGAGGGAAACTGCTTAAAAATACTAACCAGGACGCGGTACGCGGAGACCAGGACACTAACCTGGTCCCGTTGTACTTCCCTGATCCAGAGTAGTGGCGCAATCACACTGACGAGTAGAATTTATTTCTTTTATGATTAAAGTTTTTAAAATTATTTTATAGCCTATAATTTACATGAACGATTGAATACATCGTCTCAGAGTTGAAAAACAATGAATAATAATAATAAAAAAACAGATTGAACGTCAGTATTGTACGAACCAAATACATGCTGATTTAGTTTAAAATTGCAGGCAATAAAGAGACATCCATAAATTACGCGAGGTGTTTTTCCGGATTTCCGGAACCCCTTCCCCCCTTTTTCTTGTGAGATTTCGTGACATCTGGCCGGACCCCCTTCCCCCCCCTTCTGGTGAGATCTGGTCCGAGAGAAACCCCCCCCCCCCCTAGTAATCGCCCTCGAAACGTTTGGAGACATTTTTTTTAGGTCACAACCCCACTTTTATACGAAATACCCCCTAAAATCGCGCAATTTGTAGACCTTTTTTTTTATCTCTACAGTATAAACAATTTTTCGCAAAACCTCACGTGACATTTCCGTAGACCCCCCCCCCCTTGGTGAGATTTCACTGGACCCCCCCCCTATTTCACCTCACGTAATTTATTAATTCCTCCTAATCTTCTCTCTCGATTCAATGATGGCATCAGAACAAAGTTCTGTCACTGCCTGTTAACGTGGGGAGAGTTGCGCTGTTGATAACTGATTTTTATTTTATTTATTTATTTATTCCAACGGAAAAACCATTTTATATTAATATATTTTATGATAGCTATTTAGTAAACACAATTATCACTATTTGTGAATAATTAGTTACAGTGAAAACAAGAAGATGACAGAAAAATAGGAAGTATAGTATAATATTACTGAAACTAAAAAAATAACTACACAAGAGAAAATTATTAAATATTCAAAAACTAATAATTAGACTCAACACACAACTACAGAAAAATAAAAATTATTACTGGGAATAAGAGACAGTGACTGTAGTAAGTCCATCATTGCTGACTCCACTCACGTATGAGTACTCGCTTGAAAACAACAACACTGTCAATGATGTATTCTGTTACCTAGTCTCTGTATCCGTTCTAAGGCGCTGCTAGCGTCATAGCTTTGCGCAGATGTCGACGACCAAATAGCTCTCTTAACCGTGTACCAGAGGGATAACGAAGATTTACATGTTTGAGAGTTTCAGGGCAGTCTATGACAACTGTGATTACTTTATATAGAAATAGGACACCATGAACATTCCGTCTCAACTCCAAAGGAAGGACGCCAAGGTAGGTTCCAACAGCAACCAACGGAACGGCTTTGTAATGAAAATCCACATTCTACTAGGTTTTCAATATCAGCGATTTGAAGAATCTTTAAACGAGCTTGAAACTACAAATGCTTCAGTTGTAATTCCGAAGAGAACAGTAGTGTTTGGTTTCCTAGGACTGAATCTGGAAACCATAAAACTTTCTTGGACAGCAGTAATTTGAGTTTAACCCCAAGTTATCTAACAACGAGATCTAACTGTTAATGTATATAATTTAATTAATTTAGTAATGATTTCTCATTTCGCTTCTGGTGTCAATATTTACTAATTTGCGTGTAACTATTCTAAATAATTATCCCACTCCAATCTGTCGCAATTCTCAGTGCGGACGCGCTGTACCTACATCGTTCAGAAAGATTCTTAATATTTGTGTTATAAGAGTAAACGTATTCTTTGTTGTTTACAGAAGCATTAATGACAAACTGGATACTGAGATGGTAGACGATCGTAGTGTTTGGTTAGACAGTTGGCAATAATGCCACTCTGGCGGGTGCGCAGGGCTCGTGCGGGACGTCCCGCCAGCTTTGTCCCTTTGTGAGCGGCCAGTCTTTGTCCTAGTGGCGTCCGATAACAACCAGTTAATTATCCTCCAATCTGTAGCTACAGACGCCTACCAATGGCAGCGCTCGCCAAACCTGCGCCGGGAGACATTCACTGTCGGACTGTAGGAAGCAAGATCTTCCGCCGTTTAAACCGTTAGCCTGTCTCTAAAGGGTTTACGCAAATGGAGTCCCAGTGGGAAGGGATCAGGCGACGATAACTTTACTTAAGTTTCCTCCTCAAGTTCCACGCTTATAAAAGAGATCGTAACCAGAAAGTGTAAGACGCGTTAGTATTAATGTCTTACCGAAGACGAGTAGTGAATATTATCTGGCTTCCGTAGGCATGTGTCGTAAAATCGCCAATTAGTGTATATATACTGTTATAAATAGGTAAGCGGTCTGCGACTGTCTGTCCCTTTGTCCAAACTACCGAACCAATTTGCATCTCACAGTTTGGAAGCTTATGGTCAATCTCTGTAGTATTTGCAGTGACTGTGGAAGGGAGCAAGAAATGATAATTCATTCGTACCGGGAAAAGATAAGCTCCATAAATCACACTGCATCTGTAACTTTGGTTATTAATTTCTTCAGTTTTCTGATTTTTAGTACGTTACAACACACAGAAAACGTTAATCAAGTCACTGTATCAGAGACTGATTCTCCAATAAGCTCAAAGAAATTGTGGGATTTAATTTAGGATAAAGGTTTCAAAGATATTACAACACATACATTTATGCTTGGTTGCCAGAAGAAAAACATAATGAAAATGCGTTACGACGCAAACTAACGTCCCCGCGTCCCAGCAGCAGGAAATTGCTGGTTGGTCATATGATTATGATAACATAATAAGTAATCAACCTTTCACAGTGAGAAAGAAGTAACATTTTACTAGCTGTAAAATGTTACTAAGGTGTGTGTGATCATGTAGAACATTGATTGCTTCTATCGATCGTAATCGCTGATGTGTCCTTCGCCACTGGAATTGTGAGTTGGCGCATCTTCGGTTTAGTTCATGTTATTCTTTTTAGATTAAAGCCGTCAGGGGGTTGTGCTTTGCTACTGGTTTCTCAGTCCAACATGAATACTGTTCTGACTGCAGCACTAGGACGTCTATATTTTGCTATTTTAAATCTTCTATAGATACGTAGCTTCAGTAAATTCATGAAATAATATAAAAATAATTTAATCCACAACCCGAAGATTGGTTGGATCCTCCAGCAGGAAGCGGAAGCAGACTAAACCATTGTGTCACCGATTGTGGTGGGTGAGCAGTAACGCTCTGGCTTCGCGTTCGGGAGGACGTTCGTTTGAAACTCCGTCCGGGCATTCAGATTTGGGTTTTCCATGGTTTCCACAAATCACTCTAGGCAAATGTCGGGATACTTCCTTCAAAAAAAAAAAAAAAAAAGCTATAGCCGAATTCCTTCCCCTTCCTTGCCCCCAGTCCATTCCCGCCTCTAATGAACTCGACATCGACGAGGCGTAAAGACATAAGGAAAGAAAAAAGAAAAGATATAGGCATTGGTTTAGACGGCCAGTTTCTTGCCTGTGGGACCTACAAGTTAACGCGGAATCCGAACCAGACATACGACTGTGAAAACCCGTCAGTGTGGCTGCGGCCTATAGAGCACCACCACACTGGTTCGGGGAAATACAACGGAACCGGGTGCGAGTTCTGCTGCCAGCATACTTGCCGTCCTGATCGCGATTTTTATGCGATTTACCGGAATCATGTAGGCGAATGCTGGGATGGTCCCGAATCTTCACCTTTCTTACCTTCTTACACATTTCTCTAAAAAAAAAAAAAAAAAAAAAAAAAAGAAAGAAAGATGCTCTTATCACACGGACCACACGTTGCTCGTTTCGCACACAGATGGCAACATAAGCATTCCTCCGATAGGTTAACTGCTCAGTACCTCACAAAGCCTATTAAACACGGGTCAGGCGCATATCCTCTCACCCCCATGGTTTCACACTCAACGCCTGTGTAACAGGTGGCCGGTGTCTTGTGGTCCTCTGCGGCATATCCGACTAAAATCAAATACAACTGTGAAGCGTATGAGATCAGAAGAAAAAATTCTGTAGCTAATTAAGACAAATACTATGATTGAGATCTCGTAAGTTCTTTGAATTTCTGTTATAACTCCGGTCTTTAGGCACCCAGGACTTCTCTTTTACACTCTTTATTTTGCTGCACTATGTATGACTCCAAGTTCGGTGTTATATACTAAAAGTTTACTTCCTTTCTCTAAAGGTCTTTATGCTAGTTCTACTCAGCCTTTGAAATCTTTCTTTCTTCGGTCACCATTTATAATTTTACTGCTTAAATATCAGCGTTGTGCAGATGTTCCCTATATCTTGTATGCAGTGTATCCATATTCCTTCTTTAAGGGACGTTTCAGCCTCAGGGATTACCCAGTCCCTGCTACTCCTCTCTATAATTAGCTGACCTTTGGCAAACATTCGGTAATTTCTTTAGAAGTTGTGATTTTGTTGGAGAAGGCTATTACAGTCTCCAGCAGATTAACAGGCAACAGAATACGTATTACATTTATCTGATATTTAAAATAGTTATCTCTCCTTCTATAATAACTGTGTTCAAATTTAGACATTCAAAGCACACTTATTTCACAATGTTATGTCTTCTGTATTGTCTGGAGCAGTCAGTATGGTATAAGAAAACTAATTATTCCTTCTGGTTTCAGTTTCTTATTACTCACGTCTGTTCACACCAAGAGTACGTCCATATTTGTTGCATGTTTGATGTATCATCCGGGTCTGATTCAGTTTCGCAATCGTCATTCTGCGAGTTGCCAGCCCAGCCTGTTAGATCTGAGCGACCACAGAAGGGGTTTCCGGTGGTAGGGAGCTCCATCGTTAGGCAGTTTACTGAATCCCTTAGGGAAATGGCGAATAGGTCAGCGATGAAATCTAATATCCATTCATTGTGCATTCCGGGAGATCTGATCCAAGATGTGAAACACGCCATCCCGGATGCCATTGAACGGACGGAGTGTAGCTGCAGGTTGTAGCTCATGTCGGCACCAATGATGCTTGCCGCAAAATTTTGGCTGAGTTAACCATCTGAAGCATCGTTGATAGAACTGACTGTGGACCTCTGGTTCAGAGCCGAGTCGATGGTCTAAACCAGAGACAGCGGCGTTTCTGCGATAATCATGACTGCAGATTCCTAGATCTTCGCCCTGGGATCGAGACGTGTAGGGCTCCCTTTGATAGATCAGGTGTGCACTACAAACGTGAATCGGCTACACGGGTGGCAGGGGCCGTGTGGAGTGTATTGGGGGATTTTTTAGGCTGAGGGAGGAAGACCCGAAACTAGGATTACAGTTACGGGCAGCCCAATTAAAATCGACACCATATGTTAGGAGTAGCGTAAATCAAATTCGACCGTTAAAAGTACTCGTTATTAACTGTAGAAGTGTTTGTAAGAAGCAGCCTGAGCTTGAAATCGTTATTAGTAGCACAGAAGCAGATATTGTATTAGGTACTGAAAGCTGCTTAAAACCGTGGGTATAAGTTCAGCAGAAATTTTTAACAATACCATCAACGTTTTCTGTAAGGATAGGTTGCATTCCAATGGAGTGGTGTATTTATAGCTGTTAGTAAACACCTGTCTTGTAACGAAATAGATATCAATATGTGAAATCTTGTAGATTAGACTCAACGTAGCTAGAACAAAACTTGCAATAGAGTCTTTCTAACGTCCACCAGATGCAGATGTAACTATTGCTGAGGCCTTAAGGAATAATGTAAGTAATATAGCTCGTCAGTTTCCGGATCGTGCAATAATACTAGGAGGTGACTTCAACGTTCCGTATATTGACTGTACTAATTACGTTCACGTTACTGGTGGCAGGGATAAAACATCCTGTGAATTTATTCTTGACCTTTTCTCACATTTTCATCTTAAGCAGCTCTCGTCACTGAACCAACACGGTGTCACAACGGAAACGAAAACATTTTAGGTATTCTCGTTACAAGTAGGCCTGAATTATTCACGGACATTTCTACCACCTTTGGAATATGTGATCATAAATCTGTAACTGCTACAGTAAAATTAATAGCCGCACCAAAAATGAAAAAGAAAGGATCGTTTACAGGTTCTAAAAGGCCCCAAAGGAGTGTTTAAGAACGTATTTGAGGGATAATTACCTTACCTTCATAGAAGCAAGAGGCTCGGTTGAAGAGATGTGGCTTCGATTCTTGCGTATAGTCAGGGATGGTATGGATTTGCATATACCGAAAAGTACAATCGCGGATGGGATTGATCCCCCATGGTATACATGTTAAGTTAAAAGGTTACATAGAAAGCAAAGGAAGATACATGCACGCTCAAGAAGAACGATGTATAAGAATGATTGAGAAAAGTTAGGTGAGATAAGAGGACATGTTAAGAATGCGATGCGCGAGGCCTTTAATGGCTTTCGTTGCAATTCACTTTCCAAGAGACTCAACGAAAACCCAAAGAAATTTCGTCTTGTTTAAACATTTTTAGTAGTAGTGACAACAATATGTCAGTTCTACTACAAGACGGTCGGGAAGTTGGTAACAGCCGCGACAAGGCTACTGTATTTAACACCAAATTTAAAAATTATTTCACTGACGAAAGCATGGAAAACATTTCCGCTTTTTCACGGCGTATAGTATTTGAGATAAATCCAGTAAAAATTGACAGTGTGGGTATTATAAGGCAATTAAAGCTCCTGAGATGGGAGAAAGCGCCGGGTCCCGATGGTATACCGGTAAGAGTATTTTAGGAATACGCGGAAGAAATTGGACCATTTCTGTTAAATATATTCCGAAAATCTTTAGAAGAGAGAAAAGTACCTTCTGACTGGAAAAGAGAGCTTTTGATTCCTCTTTTCAAGAAAGAAGATCGGAGAGATCCTAGGAATTATCGACCCATATTTCTAACATCTGTTTTCAGTAGAATTCTGGAGAATGTCATATGATCTAACATTATGAAGTTTCTAGAAGAAAACGAGTTACTTAAAGCAAACTAACATGGATTTCGGAAGCATAAATCGTGTGAAACGCAACTGGTCCTATTTTCTCATGACAACGAAAGTTATTGATACAGGTTCACAATTATCTTGGATTTTAAGATAGCTTTTGATTCTGTACCACACAACCGAATTTTAGCGAAGATTTGAGCGTACGGTATATCGGGTCAGATTTACGATTGGATAAGGGATTTTCTAACTTGTCGGTCACAGTATGTCCTTGTTGACGGGGAAACCTCCTCTAAGCTAGCTGATACTTCGGGGGTTCCTCAAGGAAGTGTAATAGCACCACTTCTTTTCCTAATTGTTATAAATGATCTAGGTGACAAAGTTAATTGCAAGATGCGTTTGTTTGCTGATGATGCACTTTTCTATAGGGAAGTGAGGTGCTCTGACGATTGCTTATAAATTCAACATGATCTGGATGTTATTTCGGAATGGTGACATAAATGGCTGCTTACTGCAAAAGTACAAGGCTATGAAAATAAGTAACAAAAAGACTCCGTTTGCTCACGGGTACAAAGTTAACTATTAATTTGTTGACACTGTGGATTCCCTGGAAGTATCTAGGCGTAGTAGTACAAAGCAACTTAAAATGGGACTTGCACATAACTTCCGTCGTAGGCAAAACTAATTCTAGATTACGATTAATGGTCGTATGAGAGGCTGTAATGCTGTCACAAAGGAAATTGCGTACAAAACACTAATACATCCGCATTTGGTTTACTGTTGTGGAGTTTGGGATCCGTATCGCAAGGGATTGATTGACTAGTTAGAGAAAATACAGAAAAGAGCCGCTCGTTTCGTGACTGCTAGCTACAGTCCTTACAAAAATGTCACGGAGTTGAAACGTGGATTGGGCTGGGATTGTTTGGCGGACAGACGAAGTCGTTTTCGTTTGAATTTGTTGGAGATTATGCGAAATTCTTTAATTTACGAGTGTAATAAAATACTTCTTCCGCCAACCTATTTAAGTCACAATGACAGGAGGGATAAGATTAGATAAATAAGATGCTGTACTGGTACTTTTATACATTCCTTTTTTCCTCGTTCTGTTCGGGACTTGAGTGCACAGAATTATGATTGATGCTTAGCATCCTCTGCCACCCACAATATTTGTGAATTGCAAGGTATAGATGTAGATTACAAAATCTTACTGACACTTTTTTGCAAGTACTGTAATATTATACAGGCCCGTGTCTGGTTGTTACGAGGACAAATTTGTCACATAACGGAAATCAGTTAGGATCCATGGCAACTGTATAAGACAATACTGTCATGAACTAAGAAGCACTTTTCTCCTGTAATTTTATTTCATGTAAAATAGCCACGTAACAAAAGTTAAATTAATAATTATTCTTTAATAATTACGACAGTACAACTGTTTTTGATAATATTTATTTGACGGACGCGTTTCGCCTCTCGTCGAGGCATCATCAGCGTACAACGTTTTCTGTAATTGTGATATTTTACATAATGGTTTTATTTTTACATATAACGAAATTTTTCTTATATATAGGAAGCGTAAAGATGACTTATATTTTTACATATCTGTTTTTAAATTAGCAAGCAGAACGTCTTGTTGACATAGATGTAATGAGGTAGATTCATATTATCACTTACATTTCTATTTTAAGGTGTGGTTGTTGGACGCCTGTGCCCTCAACCAGCATGTTGTTTACACTATTGTGCATATTTACATACTTTGTACAAAATTGGTCTTTTATGAAAACACTTTGAAGCACAGTTTTTTCCAACGACATTGTCAAACTTTAGTTTTGTGTGTGCGCTGTTGTTGTTCAGCTGTTTTCCGGCGGTGCTCTGTCGGAAGTGGCGTGAGCGGAGAATTTGAAATATCGTACTTACATTTTGTGTGTGTGTTTTGCTTTGTTTTAACCAAAATGTGTATGTCTTGTGGATGGGGGAAATGAAATGTGGTGTTAAATTACTGTTGTGGTGAAATTTGAGTGTTTAATGCTGTTATGTGTCAATTTCGGTGTTTATTAGCTTGAATAAAGTTTGGTTGGTTAAATTTATATGATCATTGAGTACGTGTTTTCCTGAGATTATTGCTTTCTGGATTTGATAATTTTCTTGAAGGGTTAGAATATTGTGTTTTGTGTTGTTTGTTGTTAGGATTCTCATGTCTGTATTTTTGTTAGCGGGCATATGGTTATTTTCTAAGAGATGTTCGGCAAAAGTTGAATGATTACTATACTTCAATGCTCTCAAGTGTTCCTTATATCGTGTTTGGAATTGTCTCCTTGTTTGTCCGATGTAAACTGCATCACAATTCTGACATGTCAGCTGGTATACACCAGAGTTAGAGAATTTATTTGTTTGTGCTTGAGTTCTGATTTGTTTTTGTATTGAATTGTCTGTTTTGAGAGCAATGTTTATCCCTTGTTTCTTAAATATACTTGTTACCCGGTGTGTATGCTTGTTTGAGTATGTCATGGTGTACCACTTCTTTCCCTTGTGTTCTATTTTGCTGGATGTTTGTGTGATTTGAGGTGTTACTGTTGTTGAAGTACTTGTGTTTTGGTTGTTGAATTGGTGTAGTGTGGTGGTGCTGTTCTTTGTTTTGGCTTTTTCTAACTTATTTACAATCTTTATATTTAATGCATCAACCATGTGTGTTTTGTATCCATTGTTCTTGGCTATTTCTTTTATGGTACTGAGTTCTTTTTGGTAATTCTGTTCTGTTAAAGGGATTCTGTTTATTCTGTTTAGCATATGTCTTATTGCAGCCTGTTTGTGGTTGTGTGGATGGTTTGACGAGGAGTGTATTATTTGGGCTGTTGTGAATTTTCTGTATATTTGGAACTCCTCAATGATCATATAAATTTAACCAACCAAACTTTATTCAAGCTAATAAACACCGAAATTGACACATAACAAATTTCACCACAACAGTAATTTAATACCACATTTCATTTCCCCCATCCACAAGACATACATATTCCCCTTGTCCATTTCAGACACTAGAAATTGTATGCGTTTGTATTAATGCTTTGATTTAAAGATAGAGGACCGAGCGGCAAGGCTCTGGGCTCGCATTCGGCTGCACATGAAAACAAAATAGCCTCTATAGCGCAAATTTCAAACTATATCGTCATGAAATTTCAACATTCCAGCTGCAATACCAGGGGAGAAAAAATTATTGTGTGTTACTTTACGATCTGCTCTCGTACGAAGTGTTACGAGATGAACTTAGGAGTTCTACCGATGTTACTTATACGGAGGTTTTGAACTGCTTTCTTGCAGTCAAAGTATAGCCAAGAATGTTACAAATACTATGAAAAATTAAATGGTGTCACAAGTTACAGATGCAATTGATGGCGCTTTGCACCCACAATTCACCATACGTCATTACACCTAAATATCAGAAACTATTTGCAAATCAACCTTTTTTCAGCAATAATCTTTAATTACTCTACCACTGATGGGTTCTGATAGCAAATTGTTGTAACTGTAAATAAATAATAACATTTTCATATGGTCTTCCTGACCGAGTAGCAAAGTTTCTTACAGGCTGCTAAACACTGCTCTGTCTCAGCCTTCGAGACTAGCTCGGGTAACCGGGACCTGCAGTTTAACGAAGAGTCAGAACCACAGAGCGTGTTAGATGACTCAGTTACAGATAATTTAATTTCAATTTTGAATAATGTGATACTGCTGGTACGTAAACATCTAAAACTGCAAATCCTAAGTTTCATTCAAATGGGTATTAATTTGCTGACACGTTTTCCTTAGTTTTACTATTATTGATTTGGGGATTTAATTACTGAAAACGATAACTTATTATCATTAAAAATGTCTGTAGGAATTCGAATTAAAAAGTAGCATTTGCGTCAGCTGGTATATCTGACCGAGCGTGGTGGTGTAACGGTTAGCATTCTCACCTCGCATTCGGGAGGACGGCGGTTCGAATCCCCGTCCGGGCATCCAGATTTGGGTTTTCCATGGTTTCTCAAATCACTCCAGGCAAATGCCGGGATGCTTCCTTCAAAAGGCCATGGCCGAATTCCTTCCCATTCCTTGCCCCCCATCCTTTCCCGTCTCTAAAGACCTCGCTGTTGAGAGACGTAAAGCAGTTAAAAAAAAAAAATGGTATATCTGATATGCGGAATTGCATTCTGGACACTTCCCTGAATGAACAATTCACGCTTCTGGAAAGCCATAGAAAAAGTTTGCAGTTTTTGTATGACATTTTAAAACTCAAGGACATAGATGACGAAACGTTTACTTTTTTTTTTTTACCAGTCTCCAAACAATATTTTTGATGAAAAATGAAATGATCATAGTGAAGAATTACTTGATGTATCCAATGCTAAAATAAACTATGAAAGCTGTAGACGTTTTAAATTATTTAATCTAGAATAACTTAATTACTTTGTATCCGAAAACAGTCGTTGCTTTGAGAATTTTTTAAACACCTCTACATCTAGCGGCGAAAAGAACTTATTCCAAATTAAAATTAATGGAACAGTTAACCCACCAGTACAACTGAGCTCATTAAGGCGCCTCTACACTGGATCGCGGAGGTACAACGTGACCGGGTACGAATCTTAATCCCTGCCTACCTTCCGTTCTGATCGCAGTTTTCAGCGATCACCTAGGAGAGGGCTTCGCGCCATGAACTACACATTTCACAAACAAAAATGCACTTATTACGCGGAACACAAGTTACGTGTTTCGCAGACAGATGGCAGCAGCATTCGGCTAGTAGGTTAAATGCGCCCGATCATACAAATCAGGTTTTAAATACGGCCAGGGCACATGACCCCTCGCCTCATGTCTCACACTGGCCACCTGTGTAAAAAGCAATAGGTAAAAAGTTCAGTAGGACTGTAGCGAAACCCGAGGTATCGCTTGTGAAATTTAGATATTTCTCTGCGTTGGGATCGAGGAGAGGCGAGCGGGATAAACTAAGCAACATTAAGAGAGCCACAACCGTCGAAGTAGAGCACGAGTCCCCGATTCGGCAGCTGTCAAGCGCCGAAAGCAGAATGCAAGCTGGCACTATTACTGCATGTCTTGATGATAAGGTTTGCCCTCTCCAGACAGCTGGCGCAAAGTGGGGGTTACCATAGCAAAATCCTCAGCAGAACTAGCTCGGAGTCTGTCGCATTGTGTTATGCACACTGAAGCAGCCGGGAGTCGACGCGAGAAGCTACCGGAGCCCGCCTCGGAAGCGGAGCCATTGCAGCCTCATGAGATGTTCGACACCAAACCATCCAGTAGGCTCTACTGAGGAAAGGGCTGCATGTGGAGATGGATCGGATACGTTAGTCAGTGTTGCAGAAGTTTCAATGTATCGCAATAGTCCTGCCGTTTTGGGTTAGAGGTACACATGTTACAAGCTCGTTCTCCTTGTTCCCATAATGTTGGTGGTGGTTAGCAAAGCGCCACTGCACCATCTCTGTCAGGTTCGTACAGATATAGTTAAGCTGGAGATGCTATTACAGTTAATTCCATGTATGCGAAGATATATATACACTTATTGTTGCACATGCCTTCAGAAATCTGGTATAAATAAACACGTAAATATTCAGCAATTATTAGCCCTGATTTTCCGGTAATAATCCTATCACGAGACTCATATCTTAACAATTGTCGACTTCTATGCTCGACGCTTATCCATGCATCCCGTATTGCAATCTGTCCTTATCTTACCGCTCGGGCGGACAGAGCGATCTCCAGGGTAGCAACCGAGTCACTACAAGGCAAACAAAATTTATAATTCTGTTATTAATCTCTAATGAATCTACATTGGCTGCTTATGGCTTTACGCCTCGTTGACGTCGTGGTCATTATAGGCGGAATAGGACTGGATACAAGGAACTGGAAGGAATGCGGCCATGGCCTTTTAAAGACATCATCCCGGCATTAACCTGAAGTGATTTGTGGAAACCATGGTAAGCCCAAATCTGGACGCCTGGACGGGGATTCGAACCCACGTTCTCCTGAATGTGAGGACAGAGTGTTAACCTCTCACTCACTATGCTTGGTGCTGCTACTCTAGACTACGAATATTCTGAAGTTACAAGCGTAAAATTGCAGTAGACTGTGGTAACTGGTACCGTTATTTTAAAGAAATTTTTATTTTTAAAATAAAGATTGTGTTTGCTCATTTTGTAGAGTTTCTTTTTTACTTTAAAAAATTACGATTGAATGTTATTTGAAGAAAAAAAACATCTAAGGTCACCATTTCGAAGACTTGATTTATATTCAGAAAATGAACTTGACGGCCCCGATAACCAGAACGTCCACACCACAACATATTACACATCATTGTATGGCGGTTGTCTCATGTCTCTCGATTGATTACTCTGCGATTACTGTCTCCAAACGGTATCGATACACCCGATTTTTCTACCAGTTCTTTCCAAAATGTGTATTGTAATATTTGTGTCTAACATACAAATGGCGAGACTGTCTCCTAGCGTGGGCAAAGCTTCTCGCAGTTTGAAATTTTACTTACTAGCATATAAAGAACACCGGTAATTTTGAATAATGATTCGTCTGCCGTAACATTTGAAAATTGTGTCTTCGCTCCTTGTTTCTTTCGAATTACCCATTTGGAGGGTACGATAAAACAACTTTGGCTGTTTTTTTTTGTAATTAATTTTCTTTGCGTACAAACATTCTTCATTTTTTGCGAGTGTCGTTCCTTTTCTTCCTGGGTGCATTTTCTTCCCTTTATATATTTTTATCTTTCCTGAAAATCCTCACCCATTCCGATTTAAATTTTGAAAGTAAAAAGTACACACCAACCTAATAATTGAGATGAAAGAGGAGGAGGATAATGGCAATTCCCTGAAACTTATGAGTATCACTTTTTAATGTATATCTGAATATGTGGCAGAATGAGTATCCAACGAGGGGTGTAGGCATGTCCCTAAACGTACTTTTATCTCCTGACGACCTACTGGTGATAGAGGATACTGAAAATGGATTACAAAAGGCTCTCCACAATTACAAATATTTTCACAGCACTACAATCTGAAGATACTTACTAACAAAATAAAAAATAGTGGCTTTCTGCGGTCGAGATCATGTTTGATCAAAAATAATTGTAAGTAGCTACCTGCTTGAACAAGTTTACTAGTGTAAGCAAAGATATTGATAATAAAGTGATCAAATATCAGATGATGTGTGGAAAAATACTAAAACCTTAGGAAATATGTCGCACAGAAACACGAAGATGAAATTCTATAAAATGATGACAATTCCTATGCTTCTCTATGGAAGTGAGTCTTGGGTAATGAAGAAAAGAGACAAAAGCCGCATGTAAGCAGCGGAGATGAAGTTCCTAAGATCATTAAAGGGATGCACAAGGCTAGATCTAATATGAAATGAGATTGTAACAAAGGAGTTGAAAATATATAGTATGAATGACAAGCTAGAGGAATTTATATGAATAACTGGAGATACCATCTGTATAGAATGGATGTAGCATGATTACCTATGACACTATTTGGTGACAATGACTTCTTCTGTAATTTGTGAGTATTATCCCATGTCGAAAATTAACTGAACTACTTAACATAACAACATGTTGAGCAATAGATACTTTCAGATATACTCTGATAGCGACAGAAGCAGAATATTTATACTAAATGATAGCTTACCTCAAGGATCTGTTTTGGCACCTCTCCTATTCAGTTTGTATACTCACGATTTACCGGAAACATTTTCAAGAAAATTTATTTACGCTTATGACATCTGTTTGGTGAACCAGAACACCAAATTTACTGATGCAGAAACAACTTTATCAGCTGATCTGGAAAAGTTAGATGTATACTTTAAGAAATGGTTCCTCCATCTAAATCCTCAGAAAACAGTAGTATCGACATTTCATTTACGTAACAGATAATCGCACTATAAAACAGAAATCAAATTCAGAGGCAAAGTCTTGTCAGATTGCAGCACACCTAAGTATCTGGGTATAACATTGGACAGAACTCTAACTTTCAAGCAGCATCTCTCAAACGTGGCTGCCAAAGTCAAAACGAGAAATACTATTCTTCAAATGCTTACAGGTATCTCATGCGGAGCCAGTGCTCATGTTCTAAGATCCACAGCCTTAGCTCTGTAATACTCTGTGCTGAATACTGCTGCCCATCCTGGATCAATAGTGCCCACACAAAGAAGATAGATGTGCAACACAATCAGGCAATGCTGATAATTACGGGATGTATTCACAGTACTAACACCATATGGCTTCCAGTGCTATGTAACATTTCACCTCCAGCACTAAGAAGATCAGAAGCTCTCTTAAAAATCTGGAAAAATATCCTAAAGAACCCTCAGCTGCCTCTTCATCAAGATATTATTCAAGCAAAACACCAATGCTTGAAATCAAGAAAACCACTATGGCGCACTGCAATCAACCTTACATTGTCCTCTTTGAACATCAACAAACTGTGGGCAATTGAATTGGATCAGTCATCAGTAGCCAATAAAAATCCAGTTGGGGACCCTTCAGTACGGTTACAAGTTTTCGATCTCCCCAGGCGGTAATAGAGAATCAACAATCGGATTCGAACAGGACAAGGCAGATGCGGTTACCTATTACACAAATGAGGCTTGTTAGATTGTAACTGTGGAGTCACCTAACAGAGAATCCATTACATCTTTTCTGACTGTCATCTTCGGGCCTTCAAGGGAACAATAGCGGAAATACATGATGCATCCATCGATCAGTGCAGTTGATTGGATTAAAACATTAGGTCTAGGGATATTAAATTGTACAAGTTTGTGATATTCACATTTGTCCTAACCTATTGTGTATCTGGTTAAATATCATACGATAGATAAATAACCAGAAGTATTAAACCAATATGGACCGAAAGATGGAGGAAGTGTAAGGAGACAAAGAGAGAAATGGGTATAGTCCCTGAAACCGGAACAGGTTAATGTCTAATCACAATACTTGTGTCATAGTATTTTAGGTTTCAAATTTTTTTTTATTTTTATGCGCTTAGCTGATACGTTTACGCCATTTTATATTACAATTGATTCACATCATTAGGTTGATAGGTCTTTAATCGAAGAATTTAGTAATTATACTATGTTTTTAGTGGATAAAGATGTATTAACTTCAGATTGGAGTGATCTAGTAACGTGATTTCGATAAAAATATTAGTTCGTCGAACAATGCGTCTGTTTCGTTGATGCCCAACCAGATCCTTATTTCGGACTTAAATTACGTATGTCTGGATAAACGACAGATTTAATATGAAGTGCTGCAAAGGATTGCTTGGAGGTATCGAGATATGTTGGTGATATTGGTTGTGGGGAGAAGAATTTCTAATAATGGGGCTTACACCGTTTCAGCAATCGCAACTTTTTTAAAATGCGAAATACGATAGAGAACTTTTCTTCTTTGAACGGGACATATATAGTTATTATTTATTAACTAGCAGAGTACCTGGCTTTGCTCGGGAGCTGGATATAAAGGTTTTGATGTTTTTTCACATTTGATTGGATTGTTTTCCATCACCGATTTGGCCGCTTTTCCTATCGTTTCCTGGATGTATGCAAAAAAAAAAAAAACGAAAATTTGCTCGTGCAAATTTTGCCTTAAGAGGGGTGAAGGACTAGAGCGAGTGCAATTTTGTAAACAAAATGTAATTTCTCCACCTACTTTAAAAGAGTTGTGCGGAAAGTGCCTTCGAGATCGTATGAAAACAGTGGATTTATCTGTCTACTCACCAACTTTAAAACAATTTTTAAATCTCAAGTTCGGATTTCTCTGTCATTAATCGTTCAACTGGATCCGGTCCAACGTCAACAAACAGGAAATTTGGTGGGTTTTCAGATTATCACTATCCACTTTTTTAGTTTTTCCTTCTGTTTTCGAGATATTTGCATAAAACTGTACCAAACATAGACAATACTTTTCCCCTTGTTTCCAATATACGTGTGCAAAGTTTGATCAAAATCTATGAAAACTGTGTATTAATATAAAAAACACAAATTTTTGTACATAGAGAGATTAGTTAAATAACTGTGTTATCGTTAATATCAGTACTGATTTCCTGAATGTGATCTGAGCTGTTGTAAAAGTTGAACTAATTTCAAGTGCTGATAAAGTTGGTATCGTAAACGATTTATCCGCTGGAATACGCACGCATGGTTTAACGGTTTAATGTTTGCTCGTTCAAAACAATGGAAATTAACTTTAATTTCCATAGACTGGGCTTAAACTCCCAATGTTGTTTTCATTTCCTTCTAGAAGGAATGTTTTCGTTACAACGCATTAGTCAAACGTTCCAGCCTGAACATAAAATGCATGACACAGACGATATAAAAGAGCATTTTATATCCAGTACACACGGTTCTCATTGTTTAACAACTCACTGCCCTAATATTTCAACACATCCCGAAATTCACTGAGATATGCACATCATACTTGGTTACCTCAAATGTCCCCCTCCCCACTCAGTTACTGTGATCAATGTCTTGTTGATGTTGGTCATTAAGACGTGGAGGCAATGGAGAGAAGTCAGAGAGCCATCTCTTTGTGAAGCATGTATGCTAGCTTTTAATAATAGTTTGTTTTCGTAAACCCTAATCTGGATGGCCGGACGGGGATTTGAACCCGCGTCCTCTCGAACGCGGGGCTAGAGCGTTACCGCTCATCCTCCACGCTCGGTGCTTTGTTGTCTACGCAAAGTCGCCAGACTGCTATGCGAGAACTTCAACTTAGGTTTGTCGTGTCTTACAGGTTGTGTAGACTGCAATGTTTTTATTCCCACAAGTCTTAGCAAGGGCCATCGTCGTTGGAGCGCGCAATACATCCAGACATATGTAGTACATTAAAGGCACACCACACAACTGAGACCGATATTCTCGCCGGGCTTCATTGTGCGTGGTGACGAGAAATAGATTATGTTTATTTAATCGCGTTTGTTATTTATGAAGCATAATCCCGTGACAAGCTGGCTCGCTGGGGAGCGTACACAATGGCCTCCCCGGGGGGTTGGGGGAGCTAAATGGCTACTTAACCTCCCGGCTCCCGTGGGATCACACCCGCCAGCCACTAGACGCTCCACCCCGAGCACAAGTCATTTAGTCACCAACACCCACGCAACACTGTTCAGTCAGCTGTAAATGGTATCGTGCGATGATTTAAAATCTTACCGACTGATAACATAGTTCAATCTGGAACTTCAGAGTAATTACAGTCCTTAGATTTAAAAAAAAATTAAAAAAGAAACCTTTGTCTTAGAGTGTAGTATAAAACGCATGATTCATATTCATTTGCTGTTTGACGTAAGATAAATGAAATAGTATTCCAGCGAAATTAAAATAAATGTAAATATTCGTGACGAAGTGTTTTAGTCTGTTTAGGACTAATATCTGAACAACTACTGCAAGAATGAAGCACAACTTCGAAGCTCGCATCGCATTTAACTGAGAACCACATGAAGCCCTCAACTGACAGAATTAAAAATATTCACTGAAGCGCTTAAGTCATGAGACACCTCCTTATGTCTTACCGACCTCTTTTGCCAGATAAAATGTGGCAATCGGGCGAGGTAGTACTCTCTAGAAATATTCAGTCATGCTTCCTCTACAGCCGTCCGTAACTGCTATAGAAACATCTGAACATTACGTTGTGCACGAATTAACCTTATAGCCATGGTTCAGATACTGACTGGATTCATGTCTGGTTATCTAAGTATCAAAATTGTTCAGAATGTTCCACAACCTTGTCAAAGTTTTTTGGTGGCTCGGTGACACTGCGAAGTGTCGTCTTGGAAAAGACATGGTTGCTCGGAAACAAGAAACCCTAGAATGGCTATTTCTGGTCTTAAGAAGCTGAAAATTTCCATTCAATTTTCGGTTCAATTTGACCAGAGGTCCCAGCCCATGCCATAGCGCCATCACCAGCTTGCACAGTGCCTTCCTGATGACCTATGACCTCGCGGGGTCTGTACCACACTTACCATCAGCTCTTTCCAACTGAACTGACTCATAGGACCAAGCAATCTTTTAACAGTAATCTAGGATCCAACTGATTTTTTTCACGAACTCAGGAGAGACACTGCAGCCAACGGTGGTTTATTAGCAGATATAGTAGCACCATATCCCATCAACGCCAAATTTCGCTGCACTTTCACCACGGACACGAATGTCTTTAGAGTACGTGTTGCCCATCTGTTACAGCTGACACTTCAACGCAGACGTCACAGGTCGCGGTAATTAAGTGAAGAGGTCGGCCATTGCGTTATCCGTGGCGAGAGGTAATAGCGGAAATTACAAATCCATGGCATCTTTTGACACTGTGGATCGAGGAACGTGGAATTTATGAACAGTTTCCGAAACGGAGTGTCTTATAGGTCTAGCGCCAACTGCCAATCAGCGTTTAAAGTCTGGTAATTCATATCGTCACGTTATGTCAGAAAACCTTCCACGCGACTCACGATAATACAAGAGAAAGCCACAGAACTACACGGCCCATTTATACTTTTCTTCTGTGTACTACCGCCATATGGATATTTGCGCATTCCTATCGCATGACTTTTAGCACTTTAATGTATCTTAAAAGCAGAATAGCACTAGCGAAAAGAGCCTTCATGAAGAAGATAAATCTTTTAATTTCAGATATTGATCTAGGACTCAGAAAGAACTTTTTAAAACTATGTGTGGAGTACAGTACATCATGGCAGCGAAGCAGGGACTTTAGGAATACCAGAAAGAAAGAAAATTGAAGCATTTGAAATGTGGTGCTATAGAAAGATGCTTAAAATTAAATGGATTGATAAAGCACGAAACGAACGAGTTTTGGAAATGGTGGGTGAGGAAAGAAGTTTGTGGAAGAGTCTTCCAGAAAAAAGAGACAGGTTGGTAGGTCATTTTTTGAGCATGCTGGATTGGTTAACTTGTTAGTGGAGGGAACAGTCGAAGATAAGAACTGCAGAGGAAGACTAAGAGATTAGAATATACGAAGCAGATAATTGAAGATGTAGGTTCTAAGAGATATGTTAAGATGAAAATGTTACTGCAAGGTAGGAAGAGATGGAAGGTTGCATCAAACCAGTCGAGAGACCGATTACAGAAAACAAGAAAAATGGTGACTTCCAATTATTTTGTTTTACTGTTACATTTTATACAACGAAATTATGGGCAAAAATCATTGACGCCGGGAATAATGTATAAAAAGTCACAAATGTTAAACAACTGTATATGTTATAACATATTAAAAATCGTTTAAGTTCGGTCTTTTGTAATAAACGTCTTCTCGTTTGTATAATAAATCTTGAAAACAAACGCTGTTTACAGATAGGTTCTACCAGATTATAATGGCGTCAATTTGTGCGAAAAGAAGAAGTTCAGGTAGTTTGATATATATGAAAGACATCATTCTAGTTTTTCCTTTTTCGAATTAGTGATCTTCAGGAGGAGCAACAGTCAATTATTATTCAGCTGTCCCACAGTTCCAACTGATAGACAGCTACTACAGTAGAAGTGGCGTTTCGTAAAGAATATGGATGCAATTGCTCCGTAGCTTTTACAAGAAATTTCATCAACTATTCTTGTATAGAAAATACTCTATTCCTTGGATTTTAGCTCTGCACTTTCAGTAAGCCATTTTCCTCTGTTGAACGACCTTAAAGCAGAACTCCTTGAGGTCTTACTCGTAAGCCAATCAGAGGCTGCGGTACTGCAGTTTCCATTCTGTAAGGTATTGTATAACAGCGTGGCTTGATTTCACTTCGACAACAAAAGAGTCAGATGATCAGTTAAATTCTACCGAATGGTCTAAGGAGCAATGCTTTACAGCTACATTATGGCTATAATACATTAAAAAAAAAAGAAACATATAAATGTGTGATCTACGATGACGAAAATGCAGTAAATCTGATGTTTTTCTTAAGGTCTGTACGATTTACACACACCATCCCGCGAAACTATATTTTAATTTTGTTATACATGGGTATGGACTATTTTATTTTATTTTTCTGTTCAGGTGTCACATTTTTCATATTATTTGAGAGAGAATTTTGTCAAATTTGTTTAGTTTATATAGTGGAGAGACGCAACGTACTGTAACCATCTATCCAAAATGTTTCTAAAAACAAGCTGAAAACTGGTGAAAACTTCACGTTCTATTAGTTTTCACGGCTTGGAAATAAATAAAAAACCATTACAAACAACCAGAATGGTATTTCAAATGCAACTAACCAGTAAATACTTCACATTTAAGCTAAAAATATCGCCCAATATATGTGATATATGTCTTTAAGGATCTGAGCCACATTTTTGCATTGAATATACTCCTCTATAAACACATTAGAAAATATTGCGATGCCTTAGTGATGTTTTTATTTTGATATTTCACTCCTCTGATCCAATGCTAATTTTTTCACTACCATTATCTCAACAATTCGATGTATCAAGTATTTCTTTGTGACCAATTTAAACATATTTGAAATAACTTTTATTATTCCTGAAACAATAAGGATATTTTTAACGAATAATTTCAACATGATGTGAATTTTACTACTGTATATTTTTAGAAATTCATATTTTTTAGCACTGCGTGGGATTTACTGATTTTTATGTTCCTTTTTCTCTATCCTCCATTCTTACGCTCATGGTTACTGTGCAGTAAAATGTGACAGGTATAACACACGAGAAGTTTGAAAAATCTTTTTTGTTTTTGTTTTGTTTAAAAACCAACCAAACAAACAAAAACCACAGTCAGATGGTATTGTAAAATCATAACTTACAATAAATCACATGGCACATTTGAACCATTCATCGAGAATAGCAATGAAAGTAGGGTTTACGCAGATATAATTCATTTATTTCAGCTGCCTTCGATTTCGGAAAGAAGTGGGTTCGAATCCTTATCAAGATTTCTGTTTTTCATAGACTCCAGCAATCACTCCAACCTAATTCCGGGATGTTTCGTTGAAAACACCACTGGCAAATTCCTTCTAGTTCTTTTCTCCAGTCCTTTCTCACCACTTTACCTTTACGTCGATGAGGTGTAAAAATGAAATGAAAAGAACAAAACAGCATTTGAATTATTCACGAACTTCGATACTACAATCGAAACTATGACACACCAGTAAAAAATGCGGTGGGTATTTAGGTGACTACAGACTTGTATACCAGGGAGGGTGGTTACATGCTGTCGTGCAGACGCGCCTGGGACCGCCGATTTCTTCAGCGCCCGGCGTTTTTAGCGTTTCTCTCCCCCACCCCGTACCTGACACCGAGTTCCTAATGAATCCCTTCTCTGGCTTCCAGTCCACTGACAGCCGCTCCGATAACGGGCAAACCACTGACAGTTCTCGGATAACAAACCAATCAATTCTTGGTGTCAATTAAACGATTGCATTCCATTGTTGGGTCGTCAGGGCCCTGAATTGACCTGTCAGCCGCCAGACGCCCTCCGACCCTAATGGCCTCCTCGGTCGCATTGAGACCGTGGACAGTCCACACCACGCAAGCCTTACGTCACCACTGTACAGTTACCTGGGATACAGGAGTGTATTTAGGAAATTAAAGATTTTACGTTTGACAAATAGCTTGTTAAAAAAATAAACTAATATAAACTTTTTCTTACGGCTTAATTTCTTGATTTTCGCGCACATCAGATTGAAGTGTTGTGAAACCCAACAGTTCTTTGTTTGCTGTATATCGATGTAAAACAGAGTTGGAATACATTAACATACTTTACTTCTTCTAAATACTTCCATCTTAAACGCGTTTTATGTACTACACTGAAGGAAATGAGTGACGAACTGTCAACCTAGCGTGATGGGTGACACACTGGTCTCGCATTTCGAAGGACACTTATTCGAATCCCCGTCCGGTCATCCATATATCTGTATTTCATGTTTTCCCGAAATCATTTCAAGCGATTTCCTTCAAGAAAGTAACAGCCGAATTTCTTTCCGTTCCTTGCCCCATACCCTTTTCCGTCTCTAATGACCATGACGTCAACGAGATGATAAGTCAGAAAAAAGCAACTGTGCAAGTTCCGATATAGAAAGATTACATTTAGTAAATCTGCCACGCAAACTGCTGTTTAAATAAGAAAAACTGAACGATAAAGCCAAGTTAATCTTAGCTCCTGCTCTGCATTTACTAAGGTGAGAGTTTTCTGCAAACATGAACAGTACACATATCCAAAAACACTGGGAATGTATGCGTCATAACTTCAATGGTTTGTAATAGTTTTGATGCGAATCATAGCTTAGTAGCATTTTTGCTGATGGAAACACCCAAAACTATCTTAAACTGTTTGGATCAAGTTAAGACAGAAAATTTCTAAAATGGTTTCATCCTCGGCTAAGTTCTTATTTGAATGGTGTTGTCGATTACTTAAAACATATTTTTTAACGATGCAAAGCTATTGAATCTTTGTATTTTGCATTATAAACACTACTATTTACAACAATGCCGTTTTGATACAGAAGTTATTTGTTTCTATACCTTTGACAGTCCCCACAAATAAATAGGACTCACTGATGACTTTAACAAAACTTGTACTTTTTTTTAGATTTAAGATGTTCTGCCTTTCTAATGATGAATATATTTTCCTCATCAGCCATAGAAGGTTTTGAAAACTTTTGATATTAATGGAACTTTGACGCTTACTTTCAGCTACTATCTTGGTTGCGGTAGATGAGCTACATCATGAAACGGTATTCAGACAAGAATTGCTTAGCTTCCAATATCATGATTCATATTAATCACTTCATGCGTCGTTTAGTTATGCAGTAACGCTCGATCCTGGTATTCGAGAGGTTTTCTTTTCTTAAAATAAAACCCTCACTTAGTCCACAACCCGAAAGTTGGTTGGATCCTCCCAAAAGAGGTATACTATGCCATCTAAGCCATTGTGTCAGATGGAGGACAGCCAGTTCCTTTCCTTTGGAGCTCACAGTTTAACGTGAAGTCTGAACCACGGATTTCGAGAGTTCGCGGATTCATATCCCCGCCAACCAGATTTAATTTTTCCATGGTTTCTCTATATCAATCCAAGTAAAAGCCCGAATGGTTCCTTCGAAATGCGAACGCTCAGTTACTTCCAATGACCTCGACTTTGACTAAGCGTCCAGCAATTTGGTAAAAAAACCTTCCTTTGAAGTCATTTCTCACGTTTCATGAACTACACTGTTCTAAACTACCAAAGAACTACAGCGCTTTTTTTTTCTTACGCCTCATTACCGTCAGGGTCATTACTGGCGGACTAAGGAATGAGAAGGCATTGGGCCCTGCACTTTTGAAACAACCATCGAAAGTGATTTTGGAACCCGAAATCTGGATGGCCAGACGGGGATTCAAACCCGCGTTCTCCCGATTGCGAGGCCAGAGCGTTACCGCTCACTCACCACATTTGGTATAGCACTGTTTAAATGGATTAAGTTGGTAACACTGATGTTTAAGACAGAATCACTTATTTTGCACCCACAAGCGATCGCCACTTGAGGGAGAACAGAACAACGAAATAGGGTACATCTTTCACACGTATTGGAATGGATCTGTTCGGAAATTTGTTTAAATATTTCTTACACATTCTTATTAATTAATACCTGGTATATTTTCGCGTAACCTATGCAGTAAACGAACAAAAGAGTTCTTTATTGCTTGAAACAAACGTTTTTAAGCTATGTCTATGTCATCCTGGCTCCTCAAATCGTTCAACACTAGGTTTAATGTACTAAACTTCAGTGGAGACAGTCCGAGTTGACTTTAGGATTTCTTTGTGGGCGTGTGGCACTTGTTTCTGATGACGAAGATGAAACAGCCAGTCGTGATCTGCCCAGAAAGAGGAAGCGAGCGTGTGTATGGATCACTGCGTGCAAGCGGAATTTTTCCTCTGGTATCTCCATTGGACTCCAATTCGAGATATGATTACTGGCACGCCCCGTCTCTCTCTGGACTTTATATATCCATTCGGTGGAATACCATTTTATCTCTTTCATTTTATCAGTACTGATAAAGGCATCACATTTTTGTGAGAGATGTGCGCGCGCGTTCTTTTTTTTGCTCTGCGGTGGCGTCGTTCTCTTTTTCTATCCCTCGCTCCCCCTTCGCCAAACCCTCCTCCGCGGTAGGCAGCCCGCGCTCCACGCACGTCCGACCAGCACCAGCATTCCCGCACAGAATCTTCGCTAAACGAAAAAAAGAAGGATACAGCATCGTGCAAAGCTTTACTTCGAATCTTTTCTAAAAGAAAGAAAAAATATATGTTACTCCTGTTTGTGCAGACCGAGAAACGTTCTAAAAGAATTCCTATGTGTTGTAACATTATTAATCGCATATGATGTAAAACATCAATTTTTTTATGTTCAGTCGTAAACAGAATTCCAAATATGACGAGTGTTTGTTTGTAATGAACTCTGCGAAGCATACTTTTTTTATTGATGAAGAGAAAAGCGGTATACATTTCGTTTAGGAGCTCTGGATCGCAAACTTCCATCTGTGTCACAGATCCTTTCCAAACAAAACGATTCTTCTATAGAAAGTTTTGTTAACAACTGATACTTATAGCTAAACGGGTCTCAGCATATTTTACGAAATCCTTACTAATATTAAGATACTTCTAAAGCATTTTAAGCGAGCTGTTACTTTTTAAATCCCGTGGTTTCAAGTGTTCCATGGTACAAATATTCTGCGAACAATATGTTCACTGAAGTCAACAACTTTGTAGAATCAAATGAATAATATTTTTTTTTTTTCTCAGAAGCGAAAGCATATGCAACATGAAACCTAATGCGTATTAATACGAAAAAATTAATTACAATGTTTCATTATTATATCGGAAACATAGAATTTTCCGTTACTTATGAAGTGTATAACGAAATGTTCAAGAAGCAATCACTTTTTCTGCTGCTAATGATAAACATATAATTTTCAATTCTGATAGAATATTTTTGAACAGTTTTAAAGTAGATGCTGACAAATTTTTAACGTATTTAAAATTATCTACTGCTGAGATGACTTTTCCTCAGAGGAACAACTGTGTGTTAACATAAGTCTAGATATTTCGGATGTTCCTGAATCTTATGAGTCAGTTTAAACGTCATCTGCAGGCATTTCAGTATTGAATGATATTTACTATTTGTAAAATGTGTTTTTTTTCCCCATTGACACCTAATAAAAATCAATAAGTGATGTATAGTTTAAAATATCAAGTTTCCGCTTTGAAAATATCATTAATTAAGAAAGGAATTTTTCAGAATTAAATCCGCAAATGGCAAAATTATGAACAATCAAGGTGACTGCATGTTATAGTTCAGATTCAAGATGCTAGGGTTCGCTAGTGTCGATAGGGACTGATCGCATTACCGCTAGATAGTAGCACCGGAGATTAATGCGTGTTTTCTCTAGTAAATAGCTTTTCAGATATTTTTGTTTCTGTCGATGAAACATTTCATCATTTGTAATTGTTTAATAACACGTTGTGTTTTGCTACGTACAGTACATGTTTCAGTTGACGAAAAAACAATTGCTACAAATGATTCGGTTCATCCTATTACAAACCACAATTCTCGCTATCCGTAATATATCATTCGTGAAATTTTCGAACGAGCCACCTACTAATACTTAAAAGTAGGCGGAAGTTTTCTTTGCGATACTCTAGGGTAAGCTCAACACTCTGTATGAATGGAAATATTCCTGTGTACCTCGTCTTGATGACGTGTATTAACAGTTATTTTGTACCTCGTCGGAGAAGATTAGATGAATTGTTTCGCAGAATAGTGACGTCTTCCGTAATAGCTTAGTGTTTTATTTATTTTTTATTTTTAACATGTTTTCAGACTTAAGGGATACGAAGGTGGAGGCAGTTTTCGAATACAGTCGAGGTCTAGCGCCGGCCAGCGGGAGGTGGTAACCCGACTCGACCACGTGCCACGCGGCCGACAAGCCGCCGACGTTTCCGAGCCCACAATTAGCCGCCTTTGAGGCGACTCAAAGAGTCGGCCGCAGACTCAATTACTGCGGCGTCGCGTACGCGAGTCGCGGGGCTCCTATTATAAACAGGCCGAGAGGGGGCGCTTTTAAAAAACATAAAACGAACCGGCGCGGCCCTGGCGGGCGATCGTGTGGCTCGCCGTTATCTGCTGGTAATAAATTTGCCTACTTGATGTATGTCCCCGGCGCTTCCTTATTCATTTATTTTATCTCTGCGGCGCTGTGCTTCTCTTTTGCACGCTCTTTTTATTCGCGCTCCGCTGTGCGCTCGCCCCCCACCCCCCTTCCCTCTCCCTCCAGCCCTGCCCAGATAGATCCTCTCTATATTTTATCCCCGCCGCGCGCCCGGCCTGCGGGGGTGTGGGTGGGAGGGGGTTGGGGTGAGGTGGGGTGGGGTTGCCCGGCGCGGCCGCTGCATATGGCAGCCAATTCCAGCCAGCTAAAACTCTGCCCAGCGAACCCTTGTAACTGGGCGCCGGTTAACTTTGTAATTCCCGGTGGGCAGCGTGCATACGAGCGGCCGAATCCGCTCTCGCGCCCGGAATTATATAAATCACTCTGAAAAGGGACGAGAAAAAAAAGAAGAAGAAACATTTTCTGCATTTCGCGCGGCGAAACAAATGCGCCTCTGAATATATGTAGGGAGGGAGGTGGGCGTGCGTTATCTTGATACCGCGGTAATATCTTCTGCTGCTACAAAACGATCTTCCTGTGTTGTCCCCCCCGAAAGCTCTCTCTCGGCGAGGTCAAACTTTTTTACTGCTTACTTTACACAATACCTTTTGTCTCTTCTTGCGCAAAAGGCACCAAAGCTACATTCTGTTATCTGCCATTTCCATCTTTGGTTCATTCGTAGACTTTCCATTTTGAAAAAAGATTTCCTGCTTTGACTTACAACGAATCATGTTTACAGTAAAAATTTCAAATCCAGACAATTGTTACAGTAAAAATACAAGAAAAATGATTTATCAACCCGATTATTTGTTTAATACTTCATTTTTATGTTACGTTCTTTCCTCCTTAGTTCTTGAGGCATGAATTAAAAATTATATTGGTGTTAACGTAAAGTTTATACCGTCTCAATTGTTATTCTCTTTTTCTTGGCACAGATACTTATTTCCAATATCGACACAGGGGAACTAAATTTTTCACTTTAAACTCTTCAGACTTATCACAACCTGTTAGACAATAAACAAACTCGCATCTAACATCAATCCATTTCCTACGTTCCAGGTTTATGGGATGGAACTCCTTTAAGGCCACAGTGTTGTGACTGCTATAACTTTACTACAAAAATTAGTCTGGTTTGAATTTTTGTTTTGTTTCTTACTTTACGTCTGGTCTAGGTCAATAGAAGCGATAAAGGACTGAGGCAAGCAACAGGAAGGAATTTGACCATGGCCTTTTCGAAGGAAGCAGCCCGGCATTTGCCTGGAGTGATTTGGGGAAACCATGGAAAATCCAAATCTAGATGCCCGGACGGGGTTTCAAACCCGCGTCCTTCAGAATGCGAGGCCATAGCGTTATCGCTCACTCACCACCCTCGGTTGCCGGAAAAAACCTCGATCACTAATGTAAATGGCGAATTTATTCTTAAAGTATCAAAGATAAAAAATTTATATTATTTGATTACCATGCAGCTTCTGCATTTTGAAAAATAACCTCTTTGATTGGAAAGGTGGGATGGCTAATTTACAGATTAATCAGTATAAGTGCGTTTTTTTTTTTTTTTTTTTGCATATTGCTTTGCTCCTTGCCGACATCGAGAACGTTAGAGGCTGGAAGGGACTCGGGGAAATGAACGGAAAGGAATTTGGTCATGGCCTTTTGAAAGAACCATCTCATTATTCCCCCGGCATGATTTAGAGAAACCATGAAAAACCGGAATCTGAAATTTGAACCCATATCATCCCGAATTCACCCACAAGGCTCGGTCGTACAGTCTCCTTCTGTAGGTAAACTGAAATATTAGCATCACTCATTGCAGGGCTACATCCTGCCAGAATTAATATCCCTACTTTTTGCTAAGCTAATACCAACGATGTTCCTCTTGATATACAAATGTGAAGATTCAGGTCAATGTGGGTGATAATTGGCTTCATAAATTACCATGCAGTATTCTCCTACGAAATTAAATCTCTCTTTGTAAGCAGTTGTCAACCTCTGATGTTGGCTGATCCTCATAACAGCCTGTAATTGCCTGGTCAGTTTCAGTTTTCGGAACAGCTTTAGTGTATTTCTTGAACATTACAATACAGAATGTTTAGCATAATCTTGTATGATTGAGCGGATCTCTCGCAGTGGAATGCAAAAATTATGAAAAACAGATGGAAATAAATACAACGTTATTGCATGAATGGTTGTTTAATGACATTGCTTCTTAGAGTAGACCATGTCAAGCGTCATAATCGAAAAACGAACTGTACGAAATCGGGGACTAGAATCTACATTAGGATGCCATACCACATGAATTGGTTGTTATGTGTGCGAAGCAGTTACCTGTATTGTAGGACAGCAGTTTGGGTTAACTGACTTGTCGATTAAGTCACCTTACACGCAAATCGATTTTTGATGTGTTGCCTCTTTAACAGGGAGGCCACTGACCCACACTCCAACGAGTTCAGTCAAGATTTAACCCCAGGTCTACGGATTTATATGAAAATTTAGGATTTTCGGATTTTGTTAAATATCTACGGATTTTTAACACTTTTTATCATTTGTTGATTTTTCCTTACATTTGTGTTTTGTTAAACTTAGAGAGTTTAGTGTTCATGTATTACAGAATTGTTAATAACTATGATTCGTTTCCTTGCAACCGCTGGTGTGAACCAACGATTGAAATAAAGCTCATATTTTGTGTGGTTACAATTTTTATAGATTTTAAAATATCGTAACACAAAACTATCGGCGCACTCTTTATGTACAGTGACACGCTGGATGTCAAGGCATTACTGACCAGTGCCTTCCGAGAAGGCCTAGCTAATATCCGAGAATCAAAGGGTCCCAGTTTTTAACATTTCCTGTACAGTAGATATGGAAAATTTAATGTCAACAATGAAAATGTTCGGTCACTAGGGAAAAATAAAAATAAAACTACTAGGCATAGCAGCAGCAGTGATGAAAGTGACGACGTATAAAATATGTTCGGAGATGTTTCTTACTTTCAATGAAGAATATTATTTTTGTAATTTTTAAAACCTGGGAATTAAAGGATTTTTTACTCTCTCTTCAATAATTATTGTTTAGATCTTTTAGTTAGCGAGTCTCCGGATTTTTGTACTAAATCTAAGGAAATTTTAGCTGTCATCTACTGATATTCAAAGCCAAGTGACTGGCAGCACTGTTTAACCCTGAGAAGGCATTTTTTTTGCACATCTCTTTAACACAGAAGTGAAGATGACATTCATGTATATAGAGGACTGACTATATCCTCAGAATAGACAGTACCATGTTCAGTATTGTGAATCGCAAGGAAAAAAAACGGAAAACATCGTAATAAAGCTCATATTTTCTCTAGTATCTAAGTAATATTTACTATTTTTTGTCAAAGAGATAAGAAATAGCCGACGTAAATAAAAATTTTGCATTTAGTGGAGCTGCTAACAACAAATGCGCAGCTTCCAGTTTATGTTAACACACTGCGTGTTATATTATTATCACTCTTCAAGATACGAAAAAAAAAGAGAAAATTATTAGATTTCACAAACCCTTATGATGCCATACAACAACAATACATTTTCAATGCCTTACCGAGCCCGATGGGTAGGCGATAACGACATTCGTGTGGACGCGGATTCAAATCCCAATCCGGCCATCCAGATTTCAGTTTTCCTTGGTTTCCTGAAATCAATCCAAGCTAATACCAGGATGGTTACTTCAAAATGCCAAGTCCAAATTTCTTCCCGTATTTTGCCACCATTCCTTCCGTCTCTAATAACCTCGACATCGACGAGGGGTAAAGCCCGAAGGAAAACCAAAGCTATATTTATTGTTTTTGTTTTCGATTATGAATTTCTACTAAGTTTTTTTTTTTTTGTGTGAAGTACGATATCTAACTTCATACAGATTGGATTTTATTGTAACACCTTTAATGATCGTATAATTTGATTTACTGTAACAATTGCACTACTGCTAGACTTTTGCAAGCTTGAATTCACCGTCTGATATTAGTCAGATCTACTGGGGGGGGGGGGGGGGGAAGCATCTACACACTAGACGCAAAAGTCAGTGGAAATTATACAAACTGGTTTGAATCTTAATGGCTGGGTCCGTTAACACACCTAGTAATATTTGGCATCTGCCAGTGGTAGTTTATATACGACTAGACAGTACGTAATTTTGATAAATAAACTTTTTTTTTACTTTTTTTGTTTATGGCTTTACGCCTCGTTGACGTCAAAGTCATTAGAGACTGTAAAGGACGAGGAGCAACGATCTGGAAGGAATTTGGCATTAGCCTTTCGAAGGAACCATCCAGACATTCATCAGGAGTGATTTGGGGAAACCATGTAAAACCCAAATCTGGATGACCGGACTGGGATTGGAACCCACGTCTTTCCGAATGCGGAGGCAGAGCGTTTCCGCTCACCCTCCGCGCTCAGTGAGTAAATAACCAACATTTCTGCTTTAACACGCAAATTGAGATAGAATTTCAGAATTTTAAAATTAACAGCTAAAACATCGACTTTCAGTAAAAGTAGATATAGAGTATATGTAAAAATGAATATGCAAGTTATTATAGTCAGAGATATTTGGGCCTTAAAAATGTTTTAATTATTTATAGACAACTGAGAAGATGGTAGTATCTATTGTTATGCTCAAGCAGTAACAGATATTTTAAGATTGTAACGAGAGAGCGGTTAATTCGAGTCGACCTGATGGACACCAGACATACCGCCGCAGCTTAGTAAAACAAATTTCCCCCCGTCGAGGGCCATTCAGTCACAAAATTCAATACAGAAAAATGTATCTCTCCGCCCAACAATCAGCATGCAAATGCGGCTTGGCCCCGCCCACTCCGTGTTTTGACGAAAGTCTCCCCCGGAATGCGGCGATCCAGTTTAGTGGCCCTCCCCTTAATGATGTCACGTTATCTGCCCGACCACATCACCCCTTCGCGTCGACCAACCGCCATTATTTTTCCTTTCCCTACGGCCGCCGTATTTTATCGACGATTTCATCCCGGGATGCGCATGCGCGGCGACGAGGGGCCTGTCGCAGATAAGGCGTCCCGAGCTCGTCCTGCTCAATACGATCTGTGTACCAGATAAAAATAATATCGCCTCCTCACCTCTGGCCAACTTCCAACATCCCCCGCTATCTGTTCAAACGCAATTTACGATAATCGAGATCCTTAAGCCAGCAAACTTTGCAGGTGTAATATTCTCAACGGACAATTCTTACACACACACACATAAAAGGCTTTGTTAGTGTCAATAGAAATGAGCATGGTTGAAACTAGTGGAGGACGAAACGAAATTTGGTTATTTCAGTGTATATGAATCTGTACGGATCAGATGCTCTTCAGAAATGAAGATGGACGTATCAGGCATTCTATTTGGTGTACTGTGGACTCGACTTCTTCAAATCCACAAAGGAAGTGTTATGTCCTTATCGTTTCCGCTTGATATCCGACTCATCAAAGTGGCTCAGTACACTGGATCAGGAGGGTACAATGGGCCCGGCACGAGCCCTTGTACTGGTCGTCCTGATTGCTGTTTTTAGACGGTTGCTCGGAATCATGAAGGCAAATGCAGGGACTGTCCCCAATCTCTGCCTCGGAAACACATTTCACAAAAAACTTATAATACACCAAACATAGATACACTTTTCGCAAACGGATGAGAACACTTCACCCCTTCCATCAGTGCGTCGTACAACTGGCAGTATGTCTAAAATACTTGACGACAACAAGAGAACGCGGCCTAAAAGCAAAGCTCCAAATTTGACCAGGCCAACGATCCTCATCAAAGTTAGCCGAACCCAAAATGTTGGAACAAGATGGCGAAGAAGAAGATTCACCCATGACATCTCTTAAGTGGTTTCCACATTCGCAAGATTCATTTCTACCAAGGTAGATTGTTTTCCGAGGGTTTCGTCAATTCGTCTTTTTTTAGCTGATTGTGTCTTATCTGAAGGTTATTTAAAATGTTCTGCTGGCTGTCCCACTTAGGGGGCATCCATAAATTACGTGAGGTGAAATAGGGGAGGGGGGGGTCCGGCGAAATCTCACCAGATCTCACCAAGGGGGAGGGGGGGTCTACGGAAATCTCACGTGAGATTTTGCGAAAAATTTGGGGACAGTAGAGCAAAAAAAAAAGGTCTCAAATTTGCGGCAAAGTCGATTTTAGGAGGGTATTTCGTCTAAAAAGTTAGGGTGTGACCTAAAAAAAAAAGTTTCCAGGGAGATTTCTAGGGGGGGTTCCCACGGACCAGATCTCACCAGAGGGGGGGGGGGGGTCCGGCCTGATCTCACGAAATCTCACCAGGGGGGAGGGGGGGTCCAAAAATCCGGAAAAACACTTCACGTAATTTATGGATGCCCCCTTAGCTGAGCTGGTCAGTAATAATAAAGGGAATATGATGCAGACGAAGATGGTACAGCTTCATCCAGTGATAAATATTTCGGCAAAACAGTTTACCAATTCAGGTGGCGTTTGTCTCAGTAATGCACACACATCTTGTTACGTATGTTTCCCAAAGTACTACTTACTTTCAAGAACACACAAAAATAGTACATGTATAAACTTCTGGTGAAGATGGCGGCAATGAATCTAGTCGCCGAAATATCGTGTAGCAACGCACTCTTGACTCGGCTAGTCACCTGAGAGCAGTTTATACATTCTCAACGCCGCGAAAGACTTCGTTCTTATATAAAAATAGTACAGGTTTATGCTGCAACACTGCCGTGAAGCATTCTGGAGGCTGCTCGTTATAATTCCCGTTCGGCAATCGACATTTCGGTTTTCCTTGATTTCACGAGACCACTCCAAGAGAATGCCGGGACGGTTCCTTTAAAATTGTCGTAACCAAGTTCCTTCCCGTTCCATGGCATCAGTTCTTTCCCACATCTAATGACCACGACGACAACCAGGCGTAAGGCCTTAAGAAAAAAAGTGATCTAATAAAACGTCACGAATGTTACTATTACGACTACTATTACACAATTATTATTTTTCGGAGAACAATAGCTTGCTTGAAACATTACATGCCTGATCTAGGGTGATTGTCTGTCATAACGCTAGTGCTGAAGTAGTGTTAGTATTAGCAATGACAGTCCAGTGAGACCGCAAAGTGGATAATAGTTCGACGTCTACATTTGTCTCAACAATACTACGAGCTAAATCCACGTATCGATATCTTCGATTAAACATTACCGAAAGAAAACTCGCAGGTAAGGTAATTTCACTACCAGTTTACTGAACTAAGCTTTTCATCAACAGTTCCGATTAGGGTTTATAATGCCGCAGCATATTTGTGGGATTGGCGTTAATCCCGAAAATGTGCTGCGGAATCCAGCCTAGGTTTTTATAGCGTTACGAAATTGAATAATAAACGTCTGTTTAATGAATTAATAATTCGATTTTAGTGTTAAATAATAAACATTATCAGTCAACAATATTCTCCATAACAAAGTGATTTTAATTTAAAAATTTCCTATCCAGTGGGTGAACGGTAACGGTCTCACCTAACATTTGGGAGGACGTGGCTTTGAGCCCCCGTCCAGTCATCCAGATTTGGATTTTCCATGGTTTTCCCAAATCACTCCAGGGGAATGCTGAGATGATCCTCCAAAAAGGCCTTGGCCATATTCCTACCCATTCTTTGACCACAGTACTTCCCTGCTCTAGTAACCTTGATGTCGACGAGGCGTAAAGACAGAAGCAATAAATAATTAAAGATTCTAGCCTCTGTTAAGTATATTTGTAACTATAAAATAAGTTCTTTAACGAATCAAAAAAGCTTTGTGATTTTAATTCAAATTATAGTAGTTAAGTAAACATTTAAATATATCAAGTATACAACCTATAATCACATGACATGTCTTACAGCAAACCACATCTATTTATCTGCGAAATAATCAAACAATGGGATTCCTTTTTAAGATTCTTAAATTAGAAGGGTAAATCACGATGAGTCTCAAAACACGCCTCCAATAACGTCGACGAGACTTAAAGCTATAAGCAAAAAACATTTTATAAAAAAGAATTGTTTTGTAAATCAGTCAAAAATGTCTTGTTCTTGTTCACCATCTTTTCCCAACATTTTGGCGTCGGCTGCCTTCAGTGAGTTTTACTCACCGTTGGCGTGGTCACATTTGGAGTAGGGCCTAAGGGTATTGCGGCCGCACGCCCTTGCTGACGACAAGCATTTATACATACTGCCAGGTCGTATGAAGTGACGAGCTGCCATCTGTCTTTAAAACCTGTAATTATGTTCAGCGTGTCATAAATGTATTTTTTGTTAGTGAAATGTGTAGTTGTGAGGCGAAGACTGGGGACCGTCCCGGCATTTGCCTTGATGGCTGCAGAAAAACCGCCTATAAACCGCAATCGGATGGGCAGGTACGCGAGGACCTGGGCTCGAGCCCGGCCCGTTGTACCTGCCCGATCCAGTACGCGGCGTCTTAGCGCACTGAGACACACTGGCTGGTAAAATCAGTCAGAAAGATCTTAAGAAAAAATTATATCGATTGTTTCGTCTCAAGTGTGTTCTTTAAAAAACTGCCAGCGACCTAGAAGTGTCTTCTTAATCCACGTGGTGAGCACTATATCAAAAATAATTTTGGAATTCCTATACAAGCAGACATTGTACTATACTAATACGACGTATTATACTGACGCAAATAACATATAATTCATATTAATGTTTTATAACACAGAATAATTTTAAGAAATGAATGGATTTATGTTATTAAAAATTATAATTTATACCAATATTATAAATATATAAATAACTCTCTCTCTTTGTATATCTGTCTCTCTGTCTATTTGTTACATTTCTTAGGCTAAACGGATAATTCCATCATGATAAAATTTGACAAGCAGATGCGATTTGGTATTAGGATGGACATAGGATACTTTTTTCTGCATAAATAGTACATGTAATTTTGAAAAAGTACCGAAACGGCGATAGACTGACTCTTAGGATGCCTAACACTCTTTAGTGTCTTATTCTTTAACGGGCTGGTAACTCAGTGGTTATTTCTAATGTTTGGTGTGTGGTATCCGGTTCAAATCCCGATGGAAGCAATGATTTTTAAGAATTGTTTTCGATCGTATGAGCCATGCCTGGACGGTCGGTTTTTCGGATTCCATGTTAAATAGTAGATATCACAAATTTAGGGGTGCAATGCGTGGCAAATCGTACGCGGTCTAACAATGCTGTAGGTGTACACTTTTTTACGCTGTATTTATCACTCAGCCGTTGTTTCTCTCGCAGTCAGTGTGTGTGTGTGATCTGGACTAATTTTGTTTTACGTATTATTATGGATTGTGAAAAAATGATATGTTTTTTTTTTTTTTTTTAAATTTCATTTGGCAACGGAGGCCATACAGCCAGCTCTATTTAATTTATTATTTGCTTTCAGTGTATAAGTCGTCATCCAGTATATATATTGTATTTTTCCAATATATGGACGCCACAGGACGGACAGAACATTCACACACACACACAACACTTAAACATCCATGCCCGCGGCCGGATTCGAACCGGCGGCCTTCGGCACGCGGAGCTAGCACTATAGCCCCTACGCTACCGGGGCCGGCTATGTTTGGTGTTTGAAAGAAGAATATTGTGGGATCAGAATCATAAAGGATATCATAACCGTGATAAATCAAGGAAGTTATGGGAAGAAATAGCAGCTGAATTAAATGTTGGCAATAAGTTAACGATTTTTTATGTAAACTTATTTTTAATGTTACATGCAGTACATTGTCTAAATGCATAGTAAAGTATTAATACAACTCACATTAAATATTATACTGTTGTGGTATGGCACCAACATCACTATTAAAATACATTTTAAGAGTTTCTCGTACATCATATACCATATTGGTAGACCTATTAGTCACCCGCATTTTGGAATTACTTTTCCTCTGAAAATTTGACAGTTTTTCAGATGGTGCAATACATTCTCTGAAGTAACACTGCCTTGTTATTTCTTCCTCTATTGCATTCAATATATATGAGTATGTGTCATAAGTCATACGATAATATTCATAAAACTTTAGTGGCTGGTTCTTTAATTCATCGAAAAGTTTTATGAATATTCAGTCAAATGGTGATTCAAGAATATTTAATTAACCCAGAATTGCCTCTTCCTCTTTTCAGATGCAAAGAGTTTCAAAAATGGGTTTTCAGCAAAATAAAATTCTTCTTCAGTATCCATATTCTTGAATTTTCGCCAGTCGAGTGTGATATGATCAATTTTACTTAGCTTCTAAAAACCACTTTGAATCGCGTGACCACTTCTTCCGGCGACTACGTTCGCGCGAATGCGCTTGCACTGTAACCACTTCTCCTTCGCGCGAATTCGCTTGCAGTGTAACCACAGCCTTAGCCATCAATGGCAGCACGATGATTAATATTTTGACAGCGTTCAATAGAACGCTGATGTGTCTAACTTTGTTTAAGGCTGAAGCAATGTTATTCAATATGTCCCTTATATGGTTAATGTGAACCGTATTTAGCTAGAGTGTTGACCTCCAATTAACTTGTGTTATTAAATGAAGAAATCACATCACGAAATAGTTTTTTTTATCTATTGTCAGTTTTTATCTCTGCAAAATTATGGTATCAATGCAGATAATGGTGTTGCAAAGCAAAAATATGAGTTGCCATATGAAATATGTTCACAAGTTATTTTTTTAACATCTCACCTAATTCGAATGTATCAAAAGAACTTGGTTAATAAATCATTCTCAGTGTATATTTTAAACAATTTTTGTTAATATAGCGGATGTTTGTTACGTTTCTTAGTAAATATTTACTTTCTTTCTGCATTTATTGTGCTCGTTGAAATCAGAGGGTTAGTCAGAAATGCCTTGAACCGCACGGTAAGTTCCTTCCAGTAACACCACAACTTTCACGGCGATGTAACAATCCATACAACTAAACCCAAAGATAACAAACTTATTCAAGATTATTCACCAGAAGATGGCGACAGAGTTCCGATCGCCGAAATGTCATGTGAAAACTCGAGAAGACGATATTAATTCTCAGCGCCAAGAGAAACGTCAATGTTATGTAAGATTATTATAATAATATAATTTACTGAAAATCGGAATATACTTTCTTCTTTATTTGAAATTAAAAATGCAAGATTTCAAACTGTATAAGAAAATATGCTAAATCGATAACACTACATACTAAAAATTGTTCATATTATCCGAGTTTTCACGAAAGAATCTGCTTACTTACCCTGGAAGGTAGCATTCGTAATTGGCTCTGGATCATGAAGCTATTTTTTCTGATTTTCTAAATTAAGTTATTAATGGTAGAACCGATTTTTCCAGTTGCACTTTCTTTTGATGTACAGCCTGAAGCGTGGTTAAAATCACTACACGATTATTTTTTTAGAACATATAATAATCAGCTTTTACATTGTTGAGGCTAAAATGTTTTCTTACCGGCCCGTTGATAGCTGTAATGTCTGCGAGTGAAGTGTAGTGTGTGCTGAAAAACTGGTGCAGGTGCTCCCAGTTTTATCTAGTACGTAAACGCTAATTATGTCAGAAGTGTTATGTAAACCTACTGAACTATTATTATTGTAATCGTATGCCAAATACAAACAAAATACATGGTTATCAGATAAATATATTTAGGGATTCAAGCCATCTTCTGGCAGCTGTTATAGCTTGATGCAGTGTGAGAAGGCTTCCAGATAGTCTTCTTGCAGGACAGTTCATCACAATGTGATCAGTGGTTTGGATACCACCACAGTCACACGGCACGTCTTCACGGAGACACCACTTATGTGTGGTTGCATTGCGCATTCCGTCCGTGAACTGTGCGAAATCTATTCAGTTGACACCTAAGACGCCTAGGCAAGTCAAACCCTGGAACACTGGTTGTTGGATCTATTAGAAGCCCACAATTGTGTGGGCTGTTGGCTATCTACTCCTTTCTCTACTCTTCATACAAGTTAAAGTTGTTATTTCTAAGCTAGGCTGCTTCCGTGTAGGCAGGTCTCCTCGATTTTAATCGTGTGCGAGGCAGGTGAGGAATGTCACTACGCAGAGGAATCATTTTACTATCCTCCACTCCTTCCAATTCTCTAAGAAATATCGACTTTCTCCTCAAATGTGTTGGAAGAATGTTGGAAAGTACAGGCAGCCAGTACACTAGGGTAGAACAAATGACACCACTCACTGTTCTCAAAGCAGCGTTAAGCTGGGAGTATGAGCACCAACCCATGTATTCTGCTGCGGAGAATGCTAAGCCGAGGACTACTCCTCAAAGAACATGGGTAACTGCACCCCAAGACATACCGGCCAGTTTCTTTACAAGGTTCACACGGTCTTCACTTTCTTTGCTGTTTTAAATAAATGCTGGAGTATATATCGCGGACCACCAACTAAATTGCAGGAAATTCCAATACGCCGATGATTTGGCTACTACTTTCCAGGATAGACATTGCTAGATTTGTGAAGATAGATTCTCTGTGAGTCTTAACCACTCTACACATTCTTCTCTAAGTGAAGACTAAAACCTAATCTTACACAGACAGAGTCTTGTTGCTTCCACCTTTCAAACCAGATCACCTCCATCAGAACAAGACCAACTTTCGGACTCCTTGCAACAGTAAAACACAAAGACTATCCCAAATATCTGGAAGTTACCATGGATCGAGCCATTTGAACTTTGGAATGACAATAAAAAAAGCAGCCTACGTATTACATTTTCTAGGGAGAGTTCTGGACTTTAAACGGGTCATTCAGTGTGTAGTGGGTGCCTTGGGGGGCAAACTACGTTACAATTATCTTTCATACCTTTATGATTAATAATTGTGGATTTTTAATTTTAATTTTTATGAAGGAGTGAAAATTATTTAATTTTGCAAGAATCTCGACGTTAGTTGGAATTTAGGAAAAATTGTCACAATATGACATTTATTTTCTTATCACTGGCGATTACAAGTCTGAGCGAATTTATCGTTAACATTAACACAAATTGGCAAAATCATAAAAGCAACGCTCAGAGTTACAATTAGCCGTCATGAGCAAGCAAACAATTGTATATTTACTTTTAAATATATCTCAAATTCAAAATGCAAGAAATAATGACAATTGGAAACAATGAAAAATACAAGTTATGACGACCTCAGACAAAGGTATCATAATACTGTGACTTTACAGTTAAAAAGGAAAATCATGGGCGCCAGAATGAACAATATATCATTCGAAAATAACTAGTTCTGGCAAATTATGCCGCTAGCTCAGGGGTTTTTACAATTACAAAGTGAGAACATGGACCTATCCTCTCAAAGTCGCTTACGGGTTCTGTTTCACGGAATGCACAATCAGATGGCTTGGTCGTAATAAGTTACCATTGTAGTCCTGCGTCTGATGTCTGCGGTGACTGTAGCGGACCCACGATATGTGAGATTATCTCACAAGTCGGCTATAGGCATCTCTGGTCTGACAATGCGCATCATCGCATTACCGGCTGTGTTGCTGTGATAAGCTTGCTCCAGCAAGGCAAGCTGGCAGCCAGAAATCGTACAACGGCAGTTGGCGAGAGAAGCCAACTTTCCAAGTCAACCTCAGACTAGACTCGCATAGCTTGGACTCGAAGATCGAAGTCAAGCTCGTCGCTCTTCTCTCCCACGAGGAAACTTCTCGCTCCGCCCCTTTGTAGTCTCGAAGCTCACATATAACAAAAATTCCAAGGATTTTAAGTTATACGCTCATTTGGATTGAATCTTCATGTCGGCACCTAATGTCACGTGATATCCCCGATGTGTGATTTGGCCAGAGTATCTGACAGAGGTCGGACATATTCGGCTACGTTCGGGGACGACTCTGTGTTCTGGCGGCAGGCATTTCCCGCCCGGTGAGTAACCTTGTTGACCGCCTATCCCTAGGGAGCAGAGTGTGTGGTCCGGCAAACCCCAAATCCGCGACTTCTTGTCGCCAAGGTTTGGGAACACCAGATTAGCTTCAAGCCTACATAGCTCAATAATTCTTTAATATTCGCTTTACCAAGATACACTGTATGTTCACCATTTCATTACAGTCCTCACTTGGAATCTTGCGTACTTTATAAAATTACAACAAAAATCTATTTAGGTGGTCGCCCAAGATTTATGTAAATTACTCTAACATTATTACATATATAATAAAAATGCACCTTGTAACGTGGCGACAGCGCGACATGTTACAAGTGCTGTGACCTGATACTGATGCAAGTAAACTAAACTTTGTGGACTATTCATAAACATGGTGTCTTCTCAGCTCCACACACGTACCAAAGCTTTTGGGCCAATCACATATAAAAAACATTAAAGGTTATTAAACATAAAGCGACAGCCAAAGTCATCATCTTATTTGAGAGAAACATTTTACCGTTTTGAAATAAGTAGAAATCTGATCGGGCCAGATCAATAATACAGGAGCGTTGCGATGCCATTTGAAACATACGCTCATGAATTGCAGATTTTGAATTGGGAGAAGTTTTACGGTAACACAGATTATCACAAATCTTTTTTGTCGGTTTCTAGTCGACACCCTCAAACACACATTCATGATTTTATACAGTTTATCCTAAGAATGGCGAGTCATTGAAAGCTAGTGAATTCGTCACCACCATGAATGAATTTTAGAAATATCAGCAATAATTACCAGTTTTTTTAAACAGTTTTACTAAGTACAATCAAACAAGATTGAATTCTTGAATTACTTGTGTAGTATTAACTAGGTAATACGTTCGTGGAAATAGACTTTGCTTTTTAAATTAGTCTTTGCTAATGTAAAATTTTTCGTCTTTTTCTGCGACCAATCGCGACAGTAATTTCAGCGCGGGTATACAGTGTTAATTTTTATCTCGTAAATAAATAAATAAATAAAACTATTCTCTTGCTATTTACTTATTGTTACTTACCATTAAATTGTTCTTTACAAGACTTAGACCTCCATACTACCTCTCAATACCATGGTTTGTCAGCTGGCGAGATGTTAGCGTTACAGATAGCAATCAACACGAGACACAGTGACATTTATAAGTCGTAAAACACGTATAATACTGACATGTAGAGCTGGTTATCTGTATTTATGAGCAGTGAGATATTGTAAGATGTTTGCTTTAGAATCAGTAGATAGTAGAGTTCTCCATTACCCATAGGGATTCATGCAGTATGGATACAATTCGGATACCAAAAATTCGTATCTTAAAGAGTAATAATGAATATTAAGAAAGTTAAAAGTAATAACAGTAACACTTGTGCGGAGAATGTGGTCTCATGACAATCTTGAATGAGCTCAAGGCGTCGTCCTCATTTTCATTTTCAATTTTCTGCTATAAAACTAAATCTTCTTAATCGCTGTTGTGCTACTACATAGATTGTAAAATTGTGCTCCTGAAACAGTACTTTGATTGTGTAGGAAGGTTGTCGTTGATTTCACGATGTAGATTTTAATGGTTGGACGAGCAGTTTCTCTGTGGTCTTGTGTGTTACACACGTAGAATGATTCGAAAGGAACTCCCCCCCCCCTCTCCCCTCGAAAGCACCACCTAGCACCAAGCTGCACCGGGCCCCTGTTTTTATAGAGACGACCTGTGCGAATAATGGGAGCACGGGAAGACCTGTGTCCTGCGAATTAGAACCGGATTCGTGAAAGAGGGGGTATTTAGTGGTTCTGACAGAAGTAACAATGTAAATAGTTTGTTTTACAAAATTTTGAGTTTTAAAAATTTCTAACAATTTAACTTGCTTTCTGCTTATTTTGTAGACATGCTAAACAGCCCTGAGAATTGTACGCTGTAACTAACAGCCCACTGTAGGACCAGGATGAGAGAAACTGCTGTTAAGGATTGTGGCATTGTATTTCAAAGTTGCAACAGAGATTTCATTTTTATTTTGTAAATTTATAATACAGAAGCAATGCAGAATACTTATTCTTATACAGAAAAATAACTTTTGAACAAATTCAGCCCAGCCATTTACATGTTAAAATTATCTTTTCTTGCAGAACTGCAACATTAGTATATATTGTAAAGTCGAGTACCAGCTGATCTTTATACTTAATAACCAGTACTGATAATTATTTGACTGCACTATTGGTCGCAACATTGTTTGATATTATCTTTTGAAAGGATCAGAGTCTCTTATTTTTATTACTTAGTAAAACTTATTGTTAACTTAATTTCTTAAAGTTTCTCTAATGTTAATCATAATAGTTCAATTTATCACGTTGTTGTATGACTTAGTCGTGTAGTTAATTTAATACACATAAAGTAAATTTAAGGTATTATTTTATGTAAAGTAATAGCATTTAAATGCTTTTTTATTCATATTTATTACAATTACTCACATGTTTCTTATTTAATATATTCTTTTTCAAATCATCCCGTTTCAGTAACCAAATATATACTTGTACTGTAACATTTGTACACAGAATGAAAAGGATAATCAAAAAACTTTTTTATATCTATTTATGGTGCCTTGATATCCAAATACTCCTTAGCAGCTTCTAATAATTTATCATTACTGATAAAAACCGAACATTGGATAAGCCGTTTATTTATATTTCTCTATGTGCAAATTAAAAGTTGATGGGAGGGAAAAAACTGACAGGAGGAATGCCTGTTTTGCAATCTATCTGTGAAACGTGTAACTATTTGGGTTCTGTATGATAAGTGTATTTTTGTCTGTGGAAGGTTTAGTTTATTAGGTGGAGGTTGGGGAACAGCCCAGCATTCGTCGAGAAGCCGCCTTCAAGCACAATCAGCACGCGTGTGATTCGAACCTGGTCGCGTTGAACCTCCCCGACCCAGTCTGATGGCAGCCACGTTCGCGGATTACAGAGGGAGCTTTTCTTGTTTAGAAATGGATATAATTGAGAAATACAACCTTAGACAGGTAATGACTGATATTGAATTTTCAAATGAGTCTGCGAACCATATGTAGCATTAGAAGTTTTATTGCTTTGCCCAGTTGATGTTTGACCTATGAATATACATTTTGCGGAGTTTCGCGTTACTGATATAGTATTTTAAGAGACAGTTGTTAAAGTTGTTCAGTTTTCCATCAACAGGCAGAACTTGACAACTCTTCCTATTTAAACCCGTTTTCCTTCTCAAACACGATTTTAAAATAGAATTCTATTGGATTTTTTTCACACTCTTTCATTAACTGTCCAAATCACTCCAGGCAAATGGTGGGATGTTTCCTTCAAAAAGGCCATGGCCGAATTCCTTCCCATTCTTTGCCCCCATCCTTTCCCGTCTCTAAAGACCTTGTTGTTAGAGAGACGCTAAGTAGATAAAAAAAAAAAAATCATCAACTGTCCCGTAAATCACTCTCACCTCACCTGCGAACAGCCAAATTTCTCTGTGTAGGTTATTGCTGAGATCTTTAGAAAATTTTAGGTAAAGCCAGCATCGAATAACCGTCTACGCTGTGAGCCGTAGCTTCTTGGTCTGTTCTGTGATCGCTGTGGTGCGAATTCTGGCAAGACTCGAGAAGTCACGATGAGGAGCGCTGACATATCCTTTCAGAAAATCTGAAAGATGGCAACAACTCGCAATCATTTAATGAAACATTGCACAACATCTATGTGATGAAACTTGTTTCCTATCTCCAGAGGAATTTTCAATCATCTGTACTGAGTTTGCGAAAGTCGTTCGCTACTTTAACAATAGATAGAAATCTTACAATCCTGTTATTTAAGGCTAATGGAAGAGTATCTACTATATAAATTCGTAAGATCATCCACTCGCATCAATAGTTATTGGCTGAAAAATGGTGACGTCATGGGCCAGCATTCGCTCGCAAAACAGCGACCAGAGAGATACCATTACAAGAAATTCGAGGTTATGTCCACAATTTAATACCTAAGCACCAAATTAAGTTTGATTTTAATAGCATTTCATACATTAAAAAAAAAAAACGATAAACTTTACTGTTAAAAAAACTTGGAACTACTTTCCAGGAATATGTCGACTTTATAACCAAAGTTTATACACGTGCTAGCTATTAAATGAGCGCTAAGCTTACTTTTTATATAGATTTAAAGGATATTGACTATATAAACGCGATGTGAAACACATTAATTCACTTGATTTTTGCCTTTAGCTGCAGCATTTAGTATTTAAAACGCGTGAATAAAATATTTTCTTCCTCTACTTATTTGAAGAAAAGACAACACTTTTAACAACGATATTCCTGCCGTTAATGTACAGCAAGCATAAATTGTAGAATATGCAGTGTTTAATACCTAAGCAACTGAAAACGTGGGACTACATTTCAGTAACATGTCGACTTGAAGAAACTTGATTTACTATGAAATGAGCAAGCATTCAACTTAGATTTTAATATACACTTAAATCATTGAGGATGTGACTACTTATACGCGATGTGAAACTCTTTAATTCAGTTAATTTTTTAGCTTCTTAGCTACAGCATTTAGTATTAACAACACGTAAATATAATATTTTCTTCCTTTTCTTATTTGAAGAAAATACAGTACATACTTTATTTTTTTTTATTTTTTCTTTTGCTGTTGTCAGTCTTTAGACTGGTTTGATGCAATCCTCCATCCCTTCCTATCCTATGCTAACCTCTTCATTTCTACAACCCACGTCCTCAATTATCTGCTTCATATATTCTAATCTGTCTTCCACTACAGTTCTTACCTTCCACTGTTCCCTCCACTAACAAATTAACCAATCCAGCATGTCTCAAAATATGACCTACCAGCCTGTCTCTTCTTCCTGTAAGCTTCTTCCATAAACTTCTTTTCTCACCTATCATTTCCAAAACTGGTTCATTTCTTACTTTGTCTGTCCACCTAATTTTCAGCATTCTTCTGTAGCACCACATTTCAAATGCTTCAAGTTTCTTTCTTTCCGGTATTCCTAAAGTCCATGTTTCGCTGCCGTAAAGTGCTGTGCTCCACACATAGAGTTTTAAGAAGTTCTTTCTGATTCCTAGATCAATATTTGAAACTAAAAGGTTTCTCTTTTTCATGAAGGCTCTTTTTGCTAGTGCTATTCTGCTTTTAACATCATTCCTGCTTCGGCCATCGGTTGTAATCTTACTTCCCAAGTAACAGAACTCACTCACTTCTCCTATTGCATCCGATCCTATTTTTATATTTAATCTGCTAGTATTGGTATCATTTCTGCTACATTTCATCACTTTTGTCTTACTTTGATTTATATTGAGTCCAAAATCTTCCTTCAGTATTTTGTTCATGCCATTCAATAACTTCTCAATGTCCTCAGCCCTCTCTGCTAACAAGACAATGTCATCAGCAAATCGTAGCATACTGATTTTTTCTCCCTGAAAACTTATGCCAAATGGAAATTTTTCTTTGACTTTCTTCATTGCTTCTTCTACATACAAGTTGAATATTAAGGGGGATAGACTACAACCTTGTCTCACACCCTTTTTAACTGATGCATACTTTATTTAACCAATTCAAAACATAAAAAACAGCTTTTCATTTATTTAACGTAATTTGGGGAAATATTGACACCAAAAGGTGTCGTTCATTTTTCTGAAAGGACCATTTTATGTCCAAAGAATGATGATGTTCATGAAATTAATGAACGAATTTTGGACATTCTGAAAGGTGAAAGCGTTACCAACTTCAGTTCAGACTCTATCGAAGAACTAAAGAATCGAGACACAGAAATTTATCCCATAGAGTTTTTTAATAATCTAAGGTTCTCAGGAATGCCACTAAATCAACTGAGACTAAAACTTGGAGCAATTGTCATGCTACTGCGGAATCTTAACACAAAACGAAGCCTGTGCAGTGTGCAATGGCACTCGCTTTATTGTCAAAGACTTTAAATCAAATTTGATTTTTGCTAAAGTTCTTACTGGATCTGCAAAGGAAATTCAGTATTCATTCCGCGTATTAATCTTGCTCCAAGCAATTCTGACCTTCCATTCATTCTGAAACGAAGGCAGTTTCCTATCATGCTTGCCTTTGCTATGACTATAAACAATTCACAAGGTCAAACATTCGACAAGGTTGGACTTTAACTCTCTGAACCTGTTTCCAGTCATGGATAACTTTATGTGATTGTTTCCAGAGTGCGACGGTCAGGTGATGTTAAAGTACAAATCATCAATAACGATCGCCACGGTAAACTTCTAAAAAAAAATTGTAACAGTTTTTACAAAGAATATTGCCTACAGGGAGGTACTGGAGCATCAATAAGTGACTAATCGAGCTGCCTCTGTATCAAATAAAGGACAATAAATTTCTGCAAGGTTGGTAATCCACAATGTATTTACTTTTATTGTAGTTAACTAAACCATCACTGTAGCAATGGGGTTAAGTAACATGGGTTAAATAACATGTTATCTTATCGCGTAGTAACACACTGGAAACGCATCATATAGTCAGGCCGCATCTGTCGGCACAAATCTGTATTTACCGATCTAACACCATTCACATTAAAAAGAAATTTTTCAAATTTAGCAAAGTGAACTTTTGGAGTCAAATAAAACTGTATTTCAGCCAGTTCCAGGCAAGAGACCTCGACGTTTGAAACAGTTATAAGAAAGCGCGATCGTCTTTGTCCATGTTTAATACGTCTGTTATTATACTTCTGAGTTCTTAACGCAAAATACATTTTATTCAAACTAACGGTGCAACACAGGTCAAGTTTGTATTTGGGCAGGTCAGGTAAACCTATTATAATCTTTGACCCTAAAAACTAAAACTATTCTAGACCCGTGACGATACGCAAAAAACAGTCACGGGCTTACACTAGTAAATAATAAACTTGATATAAGCTCCACAAACAGGAGAGATGCTTTCTCACTATCCTTAGTTGTAATTGGGGATACCCAAAGGTTACTAATGTCATTATAGATCAAATTATTTGATCATCATTTACACTGACCTGAGAATTTCAATTGCTATTTAAAACAGATTCAGTCGCGAGAATTCATTAGACAACTGTTAGAGAATTTAACAGTTTACTTGTTAGTCATCTATGATTTTAAAAAAAGAGCACACAGCTAGATAAGTGACTGTTTCTAAAACACCAGAGTATCAGGGAAATCATATTATGTTAATATCATTTGTCCTTTTTAACTCTAAGTCACACAGAACTAAATTAAATTCATGTGATACAGAGTTGCAAGTTACCGAGTTTTCCGCCTCTTCACAGGGCCTTAGTCAGCCTGTTACCTCCGGAAAAAAATTTACCTGGTTGGTGTTAGATGTGGAAGTGCTAATCCCCTTTACCGGGTAACCTTACCATGTTAGCAGAGCAGTCCCCACAGAGGGGTGTTGCGTGGCTAATTGAAACTTTATCACCAGCTCATTGGTGACTTGCGAAATTATATTTTAAAACTGGATACGCTGTCATGATTTGCAATATTATCAAATTCAGCTTATATGTATGTGAAGTTCTTTGCAGTGTAACAATTTGTTTCCATCAAGATTAGGAGTTCCTTTTGCTATTCTCAATCTAGTAACTTTTGGGGGGGGGGGGGGAGGAATGGGCGCAGCGGAATCATTGGTAGTATCGGTCAGCCATCTGCATGAATTAAAACTGAGAATCTTTTGCACTAGCCTACAGCCGTAAGAAATTTATTTTCAGCTTTACGCTTCGTGGATGTTGAGGTCATGAGAGGCGGGAAACGACTGGGTATAAGGAATAGTTAGGAATTCGGCCATTATCTTTAGAAAAGTCATCCCGGAATTCACCTGGAGTGATTTTGGGAAACTGCGGAAAACTGAAATGGGGTTTGTTCGACGGGGATTCAAACCTGCGTCCTCCCGAATGTGAGGCCAGAGCATTACCGCTTACCCACTACGTCCGGACAACGTAGACACCAGTCATCCATGCACTGGTTGTTAGTGTAAATCAAGAGAGGGGTGCTGTATTTAGAACCAGATTTATTAGATCTGATGGTGGAATATTTGTGTCTCCATTTGTTTGCTAAACGTGTAACGTGCCGGCCTCGGTAGCGTAGAGTGAGCTAGAGTGTTAGCTCCGCGTGCCGAAGGTCGCCGGTTCGAATCCGGCCGCGGGCATGGGTGTTTAACTGTTGTGTCTGTGAATGTCTTGTCCGTCCTGTGGTGTGTCTAATTATCTGGAAGAATTCGTCAGGCTGGCTGTGTGGCCTAAGATGCCGAAGCCAATAATAATAATAATAAAAAAAAGTGTAACGTGTGGTCTGTATGGTAAGTGTATTTTTTTGTGTCTGAAATGTGTAGTTTATGACGCGACGCGGAGATTGGGGACCGTCTCAGCATTCGCCTAAGTGATAGCCTGAAACGGCCTAAAATTCGCAGTCAGGGTGTCCGTAACGCGGGGTCCGCGATCCAGCGTGGTGTCGCCTTAATAGGCGGGTTATAAGTGTAATATTATTATCAACTATTACCATTTCACTCGTTACAAGTTTTAAATGGTTTTGATATAAACTCTACGTCTCTGAAACACATATATTCAACATACCGATAATTATATTTTAAAAAACCAGCAAAACACCAAGCTATTTCTCTAAGAATTACTTTAAACTCCAGCACAAATGATGTTAGTTTTAGTGTCGTGCAAATTGTCGTCTACTCAAGCTCGAACTCGCTCGGTTATTGAACCTCTCTACCCGGACGAGCCGTGACCGCTGCAACTCTACAGGCTCGGTGGTCAAACGAAGGCTCGACGGACAAATGGAGGCTCGGCGGACATACGGAAGCTCGGCAATGCAGGAATAGCGCCTAGTGTCTTCCTCTCCCGAATCGTGTAACACGGATGGTACATCATAGAAAACTGGATAAAACTGTACGGCAGGGGCATTCTCGAATCTACACTATATAAATGATCACTACCAACATTTTATGTAAGTTCTATCAATTGAATCGTCATCGACATGAAATGTAATGTGTATGTGCTTGGTAAATTAGAGATGGGTCGTTCGCGAGTGAATCAGTTCTTTTGAGCAATTCTTTTAAAAGAGCGAAAAAAGTGAACGGCAGTTCTTTCAGGTGAGTCGGCTAATTCTGAAGATCAAGAAGGGCTTGTGGGCTTGTTCACTTGGGCTTTGTGGACTGTTGAGCTAAAAAAAAAAGGATCTACTAATTGCATCAAAGTCAAAAAGTGGGGGTGTAAGCGGATTCTGAGGGGTGAAATCTACAAAAAAAAAGAGGTCTCAAATATTACTGAGCTAGTTCTTTTCGTAGAATGATCAAATGACCACCTCTCTTTTTAGACAATCACTTTGCCCACCTCTATGGTAAATATATGTAACGGAGGTATTACAAACCATGAGATCAGAATACAGTGCAACGAAAATCGTAACAAAAATAAGGTACCTATAGTTAACTGACATACATAAAGTATACCCTGAATCCACATTTAGTGCATTATGATTTATACGGAAACTTCAAATTTATGTAACGTCTTTTAAAGATTGGTACCTATTAAAGAACGACATTGAACTCACTTTAATGACATAACTGATATCTTTTTCATACGTGATTGTAAATAATCAGAAGATCATTCATATGTTCAAGAGAAAGATGGTTCCACTTTCATGAAATGTGCAATCTTTTTCACTAATATAAAGTTGGTTTCGGTCTTTAAGCATCCGAATTTTCCGAAAGTAAACGTATACAATGTTACAAAATGATACAACAGCACGTATAAAATAACAAGAAGAAGACATATACTCTCCAATTTTTAATTTCTCAGTTACTTCATCATTCGATTTAGCGATTTTAAGACTTCGATGCAGTTCGTAGCTGTTCCGATTGTACGGAGCGAATACCAGCGTGGCTTCGTCTCCACATAGCATGCGAGTGAGAGACCGAGCCTACTGACATCTCGAGCTCACGACCAGGCTCGGTCCTCTTCACTGTGTTTCCGGAATTTGGCCGGCAGAGGTCACGCTGTCACTGACAAACCGAGCAGGGCTAGCCAGCGTTTGCACGAATCAAGTTGGTATGATAACGCCAGGGCTTACACTGTGCGTTATCTTAACAACTACACTAGATGGGAAAAAAGGCAAGTAGTATTTGTTCTAACTATCGGCATACTTATGCAAGTCATTTTTATTTTGCTGGGCTTACTTGGACAGAACAGAGATTTTATTATTACTTCAGTATAGCAACAAATACACCGTAACCATACTTGAAGATTTTTTAATAATGGCTCGGTATAGTCTGACTGATTTGAACGACAGGTATTTATGTCAAGCTGACTGGCGTTTCATGCGTATTCCGATAGTCTTAATTATACGTACGACAATAACCAGTGTTATTTTAATTTGCTACTTCGTAACTGTTTTAGATCTGTCGAAAGTGTGTTACGCGTTAACGTTACACACAACTACACCAACTTTTACCCCGTCTTTTCTGTTACGGATAATCGACGTCGAGGTCATAAGAGCCGGAAGAGTATCGGGGACAAGGAAAGAGAAGAAGTTCGCCCATTGAAAATTATAGGAAACTTCACAGCGCACGACTGGAGTGATTTCGGGAAACCATGGAAAATCCAATAGTGGATAACCAGATCGGGAATCAACCAGCGTCCTCCCGTTTGTCAGGCCAGAGAGTTCACCACTCACCACCTAACTAGGTGCAGACATCTCCATCAAATTGCTGATTTTAGGCTAACAATGCTTTATCTTCATGTTTTTTGTTTATTTTTGTTTTTTGTTCTATTTTTGGTTTTTGTTTTATTTTTTGTTTGTTTAGTTTTTGTTTTACGTCCTTGTAAGTTTATCGATCTAACACTTAAATTGTTGATGCTGGCATGAGCAGCCGCAGAGCAGACATGTTATTTCTTATGTCTTAGCTCTAAAGCTCCTTATGGTATATTTTTTTTCATAATACAGATTTTTTAGCATTGCTACTATCCAAGTTGCAGACTAACGTTCGAAATCTGCAGTAAAAAGTGCTATACGCGTCTATATCGACAAGTGGTAAGAGCATGCACATACCACTTCCATGCAAACTGATAGTGGTAGTTTGCCGCCCCGCTGGCTCAGTTGGTTGCAGCGCCGACACGAGTCCTAGTGATGGAGGATATTTTCACTATCAGGACTTGCCCGGCAGGGTAAGAGAAGTGGTGCTGCACAGTTGCTAATCACAAGATTGTGTACCGAAGTTCTAGGTTAAGCCCCAGTGCGTATGGAGTGAAGGCATACTACACTGTTGATGATGATTCGTCCGTCGGATGGGGCATGGCAGCGCGTAAGGTGTCTTTCGGAAGAGTATCCCTGAATGAGGCGGCACCGGATTTCACCCTCTCATTCCCAACACAAACAAAGCTCTATACTGAACACACTCGCACTGATTTCAGGAAACCATGGAAAATCCAATTTTATAACCTGTTCTGGAATCAATCCGTGTCCTCCCGTATGGCAGGCCCCAGAGTTCACCGCTCACCACCAAACTAGATGCAGATATCTGCCGTGACTGTGGTCTCTGCCCACGCCGTTCTCGATGGCTCCGGCGCGATCCGAGCACACTCCTTATCAGTCATACACTCCCACTATAACACGGAAACTGTCACACTATATAACGCAATGGGAAACTCCCTCGAGACGATACGGCGGAGGGGCAAACATCCCCCATGGTAACCGCCTACACTCGGGCAAGGGTTTGTCAGTCATGGTGGTATTTATTAACCTTGCTGTTTGCGTGTTAATTGATTCTAATGCACATGGCAATCAATGTTGACAGGCTAGCGTTTAGATGCGAGCTTCGCATTCGGGAAGACATTGAGATATCGTCTCTCCTTGGTTTGCTGTAATCACTCCAGGCGATTGCGGAGATGGTTCCTTCTAAAGGCCATTGCCAAATTCCTTCCTGTCCTTGGCCTCTAAGTCTTCCCCGCACCAATGACCTATGTGATAACGCGTTGTAAGATTCTAAGAAATTTAAAAGAAACGGTGCAGGATTTGGGTTAAGAGCAAAAGAAAGAAAGTTCTTATTTTTTGTTATTAAAATTTATTATTCATATTTTTTTATTTTATTTAATGTACAAAATAAAGATATTTACAAACAACGTAAACTTAAATAAAATTTTCACTGCCTAAAACAACTTTGTTTTGAAACTGATACCATCATTTTCATTACTTTAAAACTGTTTTAACCCGTACGTCAATACAATTAGTGAATAAGTGTATACTTATTTAAGCCATTCTATCATTTTTAAAATTCGAAGGAATTCCTAAATGGAGCTAACTGAGATTACTATTCCATATCTCCTTATCCATACTTGAGGTATTTTTCATTTTATTTTTTTCTTTTAATATACCGTTATTGTAATATCCTGTTTCGGCAAATCAGATCTATCATTGATGCGAAAAAGTTACATTTTTTGTTTCTTTGGACACAATAAATATTTCTCCATGCCTTGGGTAATGATGCTGTAATAGCCTGCCTATGAACGTAAAAATTGTGACCTTGTAACTGAAGTTACGCAACGTTGGATAAGAATTTGTAATGTTGCTTCGTATGTTGCAATATCAGACGGACGCTATCAGTAGCTATTTTATCTTTCCATCTCGTTTTCTTGCAGTCTTCAGAATTGCCTTCGACTGTTCTGCTTTCATTTAATATGAAACATATGGTGCACTGATAATAATCATCTAAAACCTGCCAGTTTTCAATTGCCCCGTTGATACTGGCATGTTAGCGGTCAGATGAGAATGACGCTTTCATGCACCAGTAACTGACTTGCAAGAAAGGTCACTAGCCATGTGAAACTTCGAACAAACTCTATATGCAATGCATTGAAGACAAGGTACTCCTGTGAGGTGATTAATGTAGGTGGCATATAGGGCAAAATGTTTGAACTAAGGGTGCTAGCTGTAGCTTCTTCCCTCGTTGGTATGTGCTCCTATTCTCGCGCGCGGCACGGCGTTGAGTATCTGCAGCCCTCGCCATGTCGGGCCCACAGTGTTCTGCTGTCGCCCCGCTCGCCTCCTCCAGTCTGTGTCGGGACCGCTCAGTCCCCGGCGCAGGTCAGCCGCATGTCAGCGGGGCGACGGGTGCTGCCGTTAGGTGCGCGCTCTGCCGTGGCTGTGGACTCCAGCCAGACCGTTCTCGACGGCTCCGGCGCGGTCCAGAGACCCCGTGGAGGAACACTTTTTGCAGCAGGACACGGGGCCCGCCTCGACCAGGTTGTGCTGGATCTGCGCGCCCGTGAGGCCGCGAGTCTCCGGCACCAGCACCACGACGAACACGGTGTAGGCGGTGCAGATGAGGCAGAGCACGGCGTAGGCGACGGTGGTGCCGAACGTCCTGACGAACTCGTCGAAGAAGCCGGTCATGACGCTGCAGGCGAGCCAGCTGATGCCGGTGGCGACGCCGGCGGCCCAGCGCTTGCTGGAGGGCGGCAGCAGCTCCGCGAGCAGCAGCCAGCCCAGCGGGCCCAGCCCCACCGCGAAGCCGACGAGGAAGGCGTTGATGGCGACGAGCGGCAGCCAGCCCGCCTCCTCCTGCAGCCAGGGCCAGCCTTGTGCACGGCGAGCAGCGCGTGTGACACCAGCATCAGCACCCCCGAGCCGATCAGCAGCGGCCGGCGGCCCGCGTTCTCCACCAGGATCGACGACATGCCCGTCGCCACCAGCTGCACCGCGCCCGTGATCACCGTCGCAAGCTGCGCCGAGATGGACGTGCCCGCCTCCTACCCAACACAGCCACCCGTTCACTAAACATGTTCGCACGACAAGTGTTTTGTATGGAGTGTGGAACCGTATGGGGCACAGACGTGGACACTGAGGCGAGAGGAAGAAACAAGGATAGAAGCATGAGTAATGCACAAGTGGTGGAAAGGGATGGTGAGAGGAGGAAGCAGAAAGGAGAGGAAGTGCTTGCCAGCAGACGGCTTGGAAGGACTGATTTGTGGCATGAGAGATAGTGGAAGAAGGAGGTACAAGATCATGAATGGTATCAAGGGAAACGGAAAGTACGTGGACATGAGCACAAAGGAGCATGGCGAGCTACCATTTGAAAACCTCGATTAGTGCAGAACTGATGATGATGATATGAAATACTATTTCAAAGCTAATTAAATGGATTTTAATTAAATTTCAATTTTGTGATACCAAAAGTATCAACATACTTCTTAATAACCCAACAGTTCCATAACAAAATGCTTAGTAATTGAAACTTCCATGACTGCGATATATTGCAATATGAGCGATACCTACTGCATTATTTCTATTGGGGTTAATGTCACATCGACAATCAGAGAGTAAAAACAGAAAAAAAGTATATTCATTAAGTAACAGAAGTTATAAAAACCGGAGGAGCGTAGAAATTTTATATAAGTTGGAGCATTTTTAGCTTTCAAAGCTTACGGCTTCACGAGATTGACTGCATATTTTTCTTATCTACAGCTTTCGTTGGCAAATTTGAGTATACCAGCTGTCACGAAAACACAAATCTGAGTGTTGGAAAATGTTTCCCCTTGAAAATGAGGAACTTACGGTTTTCGAAGTTTTTATTGCAATCATTCTTATTTTGGAGAACCATTCCTCAACGATTACAGTTTGTCAAAGCAAAGTGACTGATCTTCATTCTACATGTGTTTACGTGGTGACAGGAGTCATTGGTACCAACCTGGAAGATATCGACGGTGTAGAACAGGATGGCGTCGACGCCGCTGAGCTGCTGGAAGGCCATGAGCGTGAAGACGATGATGCAGGCGCGCAGGATGGGCGGCTTCTCGGGGCCGGCGTGCTCGGGGGGCGGCTCGGCCGCCTGGCGCCGGGCGCTCGTCTTCTCGTGCTGCAGGTGCTGGCTGGCGGTGAGCACGGGCACCAGCTCGGTGGTGCTGTGCGGCAGGCGCAGCCACGCCTCGGCGCGGTGCGCCTGCTCGTGGCGGCCGCGTGCGCGCAGGTACTCGGGCGACTCGGGCATCGTGAGGAAGGCGAAGCAGAAGCAGACGGGCATGACGGCCATGGCGGCGGTGAGCCAGCGCACGGGCAGCACGATGCCGAGCCCGTACACCACGAGCAGCCCCCGCGGCCAGCATCAGGTCGAGCAGCGTGCCCAGCGCGCCCCTGATCTCGGGGTCTGCCACCTCCTCGGCGTACAGCGGCGCGATGGTGGTCACCCCCGCGGCGGACAGCCCGCACACGAACCGGCCCACCATCAGCAGCGGCACCTGCACCCCACACACATCTCGTCATCCACAAACAAAAAACAAGTAGCGGAGTTTGCATTTTTATTTCTCACAAAGTATAAAACACTAAATCACTGGATGGAGGAAGATTCAAAGTTTGTAACTCCCGCCTTTTAGCTACATTCACTACCACGAACGGGGCTGTTGTCTGTTCAAAGGGGAAGTCGTTTGTGTGCTCCTACTTTGCATACGCATCCATCGTCTACGACACTCTTAAGCCGATCGCAATTCTGTTCACAACGAGGTGGCACTTTTATTGAACTCGCGACGGAATGGACATCACACATCAGCAATGGATTCACTCTTTGCATACAATAGCACACAAAACGACTTCTTGTGTTGGATCACAATTTCTATCTGAACAGACAACAGCGTCGTTATTACAATTCTGTTGAAGTCACTTTAATTTTACATAATTTACAGAAAAGAACTATTTCATCTGTACTAAAATAGTTCCTCTCCAAATTCCCTTTCATAACTCTGTAACCTCGCACCTTCAGAACATTTAGTTTTCGGTATGTCAGCACTCACTGATACACTGCGGACTTAACACTGACTGAGGATTATTTTCGAAAGTATTTCATTGAGACACTGATTAACGCGGATCGACAGAGGCATGATGCTGCTGCATTGTAGAGATTAAAAGGCGGGCGGAACATTAACGTTTAGAAAATGGCAGTAACGTACAACTTTAACTCTTGACTGGCGAATTCTGACCAATTCAGAGACAATTAGTTTGGTTTTTCCTCCAGTGTATAATAGGAGTACAGTTCTGTGAACAATTTCTTAGTTCTTCTCATCTATACTTAGTGAATGACAGTACTAATTAAAAAATTCACAGATTTTTTTCTCAAAATATGAACATATGACCATAAATATTATCTTAAATATGACCAAAACTACGGAAATGGTCTGAATATGCGTTTATATGCTATATAAAATACATTTAAATACAATCAGAAACGTTCAATCAGTGTTTAATTCCAGCATTACCGCTCAAAAATTAGGCAGGAAAAAAATATGACTTGTTCTAAATATCCTTAACCTTAGTAATGACTGATCTGTATCGATTTATTTTTTCATCCAAATTTGAAGGTATTCCCTATTCGTGAGGAAAAATGACAAAATTCGTTTATAATTTTAACTGATTTCTTAAAGTGATTTTATCAGTCCTCTATATTCTTTCGGAGTGACTAGGTAAACGTAGGAACTACTGTGAGTTGGTAGGTTTGGTACTGACCGACTCCTGGAAGATCTGCAGGACCCATCCCAGGCAGAGGACGGCCCCGAAGGCGCAGAGTGGGAACTTGCGGCCGTAGCGGTAGGTGAGGAAGCCCGCGGGCATGGAGCCGACGAGGGCGCCCAGAGGCAGCAGCGCGCCCACCCAGGCGCCCTCCGCCGGCGTCAGCGCCTCCCCCGCGTACTCGCCGCCCCCGGGCTCCTCCGCCACCTTCTGCAGCACCGGCAGCACGGGCGACGTCCAGCCCATGGCGCAGCCCACACACAGCGTGCTCAGGTTAGCTGCAGACCAACCAACCGGCCACTCACATTAAACCACTACCAACTACTGATTACTGGTCTACTTACTTTCTATTGTAAACTGCAATTACATATTATCTATCCTATGTTAGTTACTATATATGAATGCAATTTACAGATAATGTTGTACGCTTACACGTTTTCAAGCAGGACACTATGCTCCATACTGACAACCTGTGGAACCTTAGTGACCAGTTTTGGGCTCTAGCTAAGCGCCGAAAAAGCTGCACAATTTAAAATCAAACTGGATGTAATGTCCAGCATGAAAACATTCTGGTGTATTTATTTTCTATAAAAAAAATTTGAATATATATATATATAAAATCTAAAAACTTTTTCGTTTATGCTTTTACCATCATTATGATTGTATTTTCGTTCTAAATCCTCTGTGGTTTATTTTAACCGATATATCAGAACTTTAGCAGCTACATCGAGCAATGTTTGATTGCGAATAAACTTTATTTCTGAGAGGTAGGCGAGACACCTGATGTCAGGTAATATTATTATTATACTTCCGGCTTTGCTTCAGCTTCTAAATGTAGTATCACCATTGACAAAAATGTGAAATGGAGAGTTCTATCTTTTTTTTTTTTTTTTTTTTTTTTTTTTTTTTTTTTTTTTTTTTTTTTGTAAATCATCCCGCCATTTGTCTGGAGTGATTTCTGAAAATTATAGAAAACACGCAACCTACCGAATCCCATGCTCGAATGATATCTCTCACCCACCACGCTCGGTGAGATATTTAAGGACTATCTGAAAACGAACAAATGTGTTTTGACCCGCCATCTTTAAAAAATATATAATTTTTTAGGCGAAATGTAATGACAATAATACCATTTCACCAGCTTATTGCAGAAATTCAGTGATCAAGGCGTCTGACTGGAGATCGAAAGGTACCCGATTCGAGTCCCTGTCTCGGCTGTGATTTTTCATTGGTCCTTAATTCGACCGTCACCTCTGGCACAGCTTGCTGTGTAATATGAAGTACTCCAGAACGCATGCATGGTTTGGATTCCATGTTAACCCGGAAGGGTTACTGGGTTTGGTTAGGCGGCTACGATAGTGACGAATTCCGTAGCTGATAAGAAACACTGTCACCAAGGCATTCGACCACTTAAATTTACTGGTGGGACTGAGATTTTACTTCTTGGTCAACGGGAAGCTGCGCTCGAGTACAACAGGTGAGCTGGCGAGTGTCGGTACTCACCGATAGTGGCAGCGGCCACCTGCTGCCAGTGGATCTTGTGCTTGGTGGCGCCGTTGTCAACCTGCTTCTCCATGCTGCCTGATGAATACGTCAGCGGCCCGTGGTCGCTGAAGATGTCGCCTCAGGGCTTCTTCCAGAGTGACTGCCGAACCTGCAGGCACGCCAGTTTATATTAAAGGCACAGTCGCTTATCTCCGATTAACCTTGATATTGGCCGCCGTGAGCCGGTTGCGGGCTGATGCGATGAATCCGATGGTGCGACTCCGTGGGTTTTTCCGATGCTGAGAGCACACAGCCATCGCTGCCAACTCCATCGGCCATTACGACGAACAGATGCTGCAGACCGTAACCCTGATTATATCATCGACAACGACGCAAACGTACTATTTTTGTGGTTGGAGGTCAACAACAGAAGTTTCATTCGAGAAAAATTTCTTCAGTGCTGCTTCATTTTGCCTCTAACGTAAGTACTTATTGCTCTTCATTTTTCTTAAAACTCTTCCGAACATGATTCTGTCATTATTTATTCTCTCTGCCGTTAGTTTTATTAAATTGTTGTTGGCTTTATAATTTTTTTAATTGTTTTTAGACTTTGTCGAGACTAACTAATATTTAACGGAACCAACTGAAAATTATTCATGTTGGAAAGTGATTGTGTCATTATCAGCATACCCTACGTTCGATTGTTTTAATTGTATATGTATTTACGTAGTGCGAAGATGAGGTACAAACAAAGAATTGACGAGAAAATCCTCCCTATTTTTCCCGTAGACGTTGAAAGGGCCCCCTCAGTGACAAGCTGACAGAATTGACTCTACGTTGAACCTATAATTAGATGGTGAGATTCTTATTCATAATTTGCAATATAGTTAAATCAAAGATGTATTTGTTGCTGCTACTTTATATGATGGGGCACAGTGATTGGACGCTCTTCGTTGACTGGTCAATAATCCTGATAATCCTTCAATCCTTGTGTTGTTTTAAGCCGTTTTACCATATAATTGTATTTTGTAAGAGGCTTTCGCTAAAATATTAAATTACATTTAATGAAAAGGGACCTACAGCGGAAACATGCCAATGAAAATTTCTATTGCTTTTTACGAATGTGAAAATGAAGCAATAACTATTAAGCATGTCAGAATCTCCAAGATCCACTTAATTTAAGTATAAAAGATTGATATTTTTCCTTATGTTCTGTTTTGTGTTGATTCTTTGTTTTTGTGACGGTCGATGTGTGTAAAAGATGTCCAAAGGTTGCACCTTGTAGTATAGAGCGGTAGTTATGCAAACTGAGAAGCAGAAGACTGCACAATAGGCGGGGAATATAGTTCCCAGCAACAATGTAACTGCCAGCATCTCAATCTCGGTTACATAGAGATAAAATAAAGCGACGGTTGGAGAAGACACCATCCGCCCCTATGGCTCACGAGACTCTTAACACATTTGTGGCAGTCCATTGACTCGTGCCTGATGTATTATAGCAAACGGTAGCAAAATAAATTCTTTAAATGGTGAAAGAACGGAGAAATTCCTGCGGTATCAACTGTTTAAAACGTTGTCGGATCTACCACCAGATGGTGAGGGACGTCAATTTGATGCGATGTGGAGATCTAAACGGTGGATAAAATCGATGCACTTTCCTGATGGGATGCCATAACTTCCTAAAAACATGCAGTAGAGATCAACTTCACAAAATTCGTGGGATCACTGCCCAACTTTTTCATTTCTCTACAAGACTTGTCGCTCTTTAATTTCGAAGTTTCTTGTTAGGACTACAAAAAGACTAGTGTCATTCCCCCCCTCCCCCCCCCCCTCATAATGTAGGCAATCTTTGAATGTGAATCAACTGATCAACTTCTCCAAAATTTTATGCTTGCCATTTCTGACGACGCAAAGAAAGTTTCTACAGGAAGGAGGTGTCTTGCGAACTTAAGTTCATGTCGTTTCATCTTCCCTCGTCAAATGATGTAAGTGTTACTGTTGTGTGGATGGCTGTAATGTGTTTGTTTTGCACGTAGTGCGCTGTCTACGTAGTGAATGAATTATATCTTTAGGAAAGGAAAGGGTGAAACGTGGTATGGGTCCATTCATGTCTACCTTCCGATAGATACTAAAGGGGTCGCCCGGCTCAACATTCCCTGTACAACGGACGAATCACTATCAACAGAGTCGTATGCCCTAACTCCGCGCACAGCGAAGAGGCTTGGGGGGGGGGGGGCAGGGGGGTAAACTAGTAATTAAGAAATGTGCACCACCACTGATTATTTATTGAGGCCAAATACCGATAATGAACATTACTTTTATCACCAGGACTCGAAACAATTAACCCTTAGCCAAATGCTGGACACCATCATTGTCCCGCAACCGCATAGACCAAAGGAACTGGCTTTTTCTAGGTAGACAGGCTTTATCTAAGTAGAAAGAGTGCGCTATCAGAAGGTATTAAAGGAGGTAAAAGCTACTGAATTGAATGAAAATGTGAATCGCTTGGTAGATGAATTCTTAAAAGGTAGAAAACAACGAATTGGGGTAGGAATGCCATATTGAAAGAGGTGGAAGTGTAAATGGCAGTGTCTCATTGTAATATATTGGGGTCATTACTGTTGATTGTTCTGATGCGAGAAAACACAGTGAAACAGCTGCAGGTGATTTGGGCAGGGTATCTAGTTGGGTAGGTTAACTTGGGATGACTATAAGTGCAATGAACAGTCGGCTTATTAGATACACGTATATAAAATTAAAGGTTATTTATGATTAGGAATTACTTCTTGAAGACCTTGGTATAACAATAATAAACTCAACAACTAGGCAGAATACATTAGGCAGGCGGTAGGAAACGTTTGTAAAATCATTCATTTACTGGAGAAGGTTCTGAGGGGAATTACCAGAGAAGTAAGGGAATTGTGTTACAAAACTTTGGTCAGAACATTACTTGACTATGGCGATGTAGTGTAGTAACCACATGTTGTGCATCAAATAAAGTAGTTGGAGGGGGGACAAGGCAGGGCAGCTAGATTTGTTTGTTGATATTACAGCAGAATAAATCTGTAACTAATATAATAAAGAAGCTGGGTTATGATTCATTGGAACACAAGAAGAGGGTTAAGAGAGTTCTTGGGGTGTAGAAGGTATTCATTGTTGATGAAGTTTGAAATAATATGGGTAGTTTACAATAAAGAATAGTGAATGGAAGAGAAAAGAACATGGATACCGTATTATTTCTGTATAAGACTATAAGCGAGTATAAACTATAAGTTCAATTTTAAAAAAAACCACGAATATATCAATGACCAAGCAAAACTGTGGCACTTTTCAGATAAAGTAAAGACAGCATCGTTCCTACAAATTGTCTATTAATTTGTAATTTGCGTCAAAAAGAGTGCCATTCGTCTAAGGATTAAGCAGATGACCGTTTTCTGACGGTCTTGTAGTAGGTGTGAGGTACCGCAGAACGTAAGAATTGTGAACTAAACAAGAATAAATGGTGTAAGATTTAGTGTATTTTGTTTTATTTTTGTTTTTTTATGTAGGAAAGTGGTATAGTGAAGCATCCAGCCTATGATAACATTCTATTATTCATTTGATTCCTATATATTGAGGGTCTGATGAATATGTAATTAACTTTTAATAGCTGACTTCCAATTTCATAACTGTGTTTCTACAGGAATTCAAAACTTGCTTTTATTTATTATGTGATAATGGTTTAATACAATACATCCCAGATGTTAATAATTCACAGATAGGTAAAAAAATAGGCTCATATAAGTTAGTGCAGTATTATTTTGGACAGTTTTACCTCTCGAGTTGAAAAAGGTTTAGAAACGCTGCTATAGTGCATTCTTCTGTAGAGACAGAAGTAATTCCATTTACGAATTTACAATATAAATAGAAACTTTTATCCTACGACTTCAGTTAAAAAAAAAAAAAAAAAAAAAATCGGTTGAAAATTAAATAATGACGCTCTTTTTGGACATTTGTCTGTCCCCGGCGATTACAAAACAAGTGGAAGGGCAGTGAGTGATTTACTGTAATAAGTACAGTAATTCTAACTGAACACCGAGGAACCATACAGGTTTAAACCATCATATTTTGTAACAATCACTCTTATCTGTCAGAGTCCTGCAGTTAATACGTGACGGATGACATATCTGAATCCGTTTATACCACTTGAGAGATAAGCATCACCAGGTTTAAAAATAACATCGGTCTACGGTATTTCCAATTAAAAAATAAAATACTTATCAGATGTTAAAATACTGTTCCCAATTAAGGAGATAGCGATGGCATGGATGAAGCGGCTGATGAAGGTTTCCGCATCTAGATGATAGCTCAGACGTTTCGGGATAGCCGTTGTCACACACTGCATGACTTCACTAAATTTTCACACATTAAGTACCTCTTCCATCGTTTCACTATTATAAGCAAAATGCCCGTGTGAACCACCTCCTCCCTATCAAATATACATATTTATACCAAACTAGCTGATCCTACAGACGTTATCCTGTCCAAATTTCAAAAAATTTGTTTGTGAATTTGTGAAAAGTTATTGAGAATGCGTAAGCAAAGTAAAAATGAGGGGGAAAAAACGTATTTCCGAGTGATCGTTGTATTTATCAGTGATAATCAGAAGTACGCCAATGGGAAATTTGACATTTGAGATGAATTCCATCGGCAGTACACCACTGAAATGCCGGAAATGTGTGATGTGCCTGGAATGTGATCGACGTGGATCCATGTAGTTTTGTTTCAAAATTTAATTCACATTTGAATTAAGCCAGAACTTCAAATTAACCAAATGATTTATTTGATTCCATTAAATTTGAAATGTCAATGAATTTCAAGGTGTTTTATTTACATTTCTAATTCGATCATCGCACCACAAAACCGGTTTTTATTGTTTCGTAGATCTTTCATCGTTCGGTCTAATGCTACCAAAGACTTCTTATGCGCCATTGTAAATTCATCCCAAACGATCAATTTGCATTGCTGCTAAACTTTGGCCATCGCACAGTTCTTCGAAAGGCTGCGCGTTAGAGTTTCACTGCTTTGCATATTCAGCGGCAACTTGAATGCTGAATGAGTTGTTTGACCGCCTTCCAATATCGCAGCTGCAATTCCTGATCAAGCTAGTGCAAGTACGAACAAATCGTTGCCAAAACCAGTGAGATCAAAAAGGTTTTTCCAGTTCAACAGGGAGCGTCCAAGAAGAAAAGCCCTCTAGTTCCACTGTTAACAACTGTCATGAGAGTGCCATAGGTATATTTTTGCTGTCGATTCACAAGCGGAACGTTCGTTCGAACTGATTCTCGCAATGCATTATAATCATATTGCTTTTCGCGTTTCAGCTCTTGGTTAAATGCGCCATGTATAGGACGATTGGGGGCCATCATGCTTAATAGATATCCTGTTCGTTGTATCATCAAGCCCTCGTAATCAATTAATATCAATAGAATTTTTCAATTTTTTTTATCTAAAAACGTTATTCGGATTTTTTATTATTTTTTTAAAGCCATTTCGCTCTATAGAACAAGCACTTTAAGTTTTTCTGAATTTTACAGTTTCCCGAAAAACTTTTCCAATTATTTTTTTTTTTAAAAAACCTTATTTGGAGTACTAAGAAAATGCATGCAATTCAAATATAGGTCTAGTGTTTTTATTTTAAAGTTTTGTTATTGAAGAATCACAGCTACAATGTTATTTCCCATTTATTTGCTTTTTATTTATTGATTTTAATTAATAAAAAAGTGTTAAAATTACAATGTAAATTTACCTTCTCAAAACGCGGTCCAATCTAATCATGAGGTCAAAATACACGTTCATGTTACGTATAAACGGAGGCGAAGTTACTGAATGTTTTTTTTTTTTCCAAGTTCGAGATTGTGTTTAAGTTTTAGCGTAATTTATCAGCATAACTGGTGAAATATTACATTTTTACGTGAATAGTCATACAATAAATAATTAATGGAAGCAGTTATGTAAAATAATCTCCACAAAAAAAGATGTTTTCATGATTACAACTTACTTTGCATCAAATCCGGATTTTACAGTCGTTGACGGCGGAGGAGTGAATGCTACAAGGTAATTAAGTGTTTGATATTTCAATTACTAATTTTTTTCGCTTCTAGTGCATTAGTTATGTATTAGATACGCCTAATGTGGATTAAGGGACACGCCGGAGTTTTCGACAGTGAAATTGCTAACAATGTGATTATACACGTAATTCAAATATAGGTCTAGTATATTTTTTTTTAAAAAATCACGTTACCTGCAATTAAGCATATTTTATCCTTCTAGAAAATCGTTTTTTAGAAATGACGCATTCACTGGTGTACCACCGGATTGTGTCTTTATAACACATTATGGCGGTACACCAGTAAAGACTTCTGTGCAATCATACTCCAGATAATTCTCCAATCTTAAATTATTATTTTGTTCATTTTATTTTACTGGCGCGTTTTCAATTTAAATAAATATTATTATTTTTTTTTTACTTTATTTCAATTACGTCGTTCTAAACTTGTATGCTCGTCACGAAGTATTTCAAACTAAATACATAACATCGAGAAAATCAATTTTTTTTCTTTTTTCTACAACTGATATGTTTAATTTCATGAAGTGGTGAAGTGTAAATGGTCGAAAATGTAACGAAAACAGATTTTCGTCCTAACCAAATTTCAATGTCTGTTGACGAGGCATATTAGGAAGTCATTGTTAATATATTGGCCGAAATTGCATTTTTGCATCTGTTAGGAGTGATTTGATTTGTTTTAAAATTGAAAAAATATAAGAGAAACAATCATGCTCAACAATTTCTGCAGATAAAAATAAATAAAAGTAATACTGAGGGGATTTAAACCCAGATTGAAAAATTCGAAAGCAGACACCTTACTGCCTACACCAAGCTGACTGTAGGTAATATATGTCAAATTTTGTAATTTGGATTTTTTGTTGTTGAAGAAAGGACGGTACCACAGACATATCATTATCATTATCAGCGAGCTCAATCATTAAATGATGTGGCCTCTTAAATTTATGATTTCAGGTAGACATAAACCCTTCAACATATGTTCAGGAGATTGAAATCCATTTTTCAAATATCTGATGATCCCTTTAATGGCCTCTTAAAGGTTCATAGTTGCTTTGAATTAAACTTGAATAAGAAATGATTTGCAAAAATTTACCAATTAAACTTCTGTAAAGTAAGTTATGATTAGAGTTTGAATAGGTGACGAATTGTTATGTATTATAACAAATTTAACATAACAACATAAAACATTATGTAATTATTATTATTATTATTCTCGTGTCAAAAACATCAAATACACAGTTAAATACATTTTGTAAGTCAACAACTTTAAACACACTTGGCCCAGTACTTCGCAACCTCAATCGCATTGTGTGTTGCTTGAAACAGGTCTTCGTTGTTGCAGGATGATGGGCACATAGGGCACTCGAGCATATGATTCATAGTTTGGTCTTCTCCACATTCGCATTTAATACTGGTAGTATCAGTATAACCCCATCTCATTAGGTTTTCCTTGGACCTGCCCACTCCTGTTCGCAATCGATTTAAAGACCGCCAGACGTTCCAGTCTTCTTCATGACCAGGTGGCAAGCGCTCTGCAACTGTCAGTGGTCCCGAGATGTTGGGAACCCTCATTTTCCATAACTGTACTCTTGCCTTTTCAGGTGATCCAATTAGTTCCCGTGATGTTCTGAGGAAACTTTTCCTGGATTTGAGTCTCTGGGCTGGTGGTATATGGCCGTGCAGTGAATGAGCGCTTTCCCGTTCTACTTTGGTCCTCTCTTTGTTCGCAGCCACTTCTCTCCGGATACTGGGTGGTGCAATGCCCGAAAGCTGGTAAAGCCTATCAACTGGGGTAGGCTTTAAGCAACCTGTCACTAGCCTACAGGTGTTATTGAGGGCTACATCCACCTGTTTGGTATGAGATGATGAGTACCAAATTGGGCATGCATATTCTGCAACAGAATAACAAAGGGCCATTGCCGATGTACGTATAGTTTGTGGTTGACTGCCCCACTGTGATCCAACTAATTTGCGCAGTAAGTTATTTCTTGTAGAGATCTTCATTTTGCAATTCATGCAGTGCTTCTTATATGTGAGGGTTCTATCGAGTGTCACTCCCAGATATTTTGGGGTGTTACATGTCTGCAGTTCGATACCTGACCACATTACTTTTAACTTACGCTGAGCTTTCCTATTTTTTTGGTGAAAGGCACACACTTCAGTTTTTGAAGGGTTAGGTCTTTTTTT
>JARYHS010013630.1:91709378-91737418 GCA_031002005.1 Vandiemenella viatica
GTGGGAAATTGATTGCAGTTTTAAATATTATATTACATTATATTTTTTGGCGTTATATAACAGTGTAAAAAATTTATTCAAATAAAAAAAATAATATATGCATATACCCTATTGTAATTGAGATCACTAAATGCATTAAATTTTTTAGAAACATTGGAAAGTATGAGACTGTGGAAACTAAGAGATTTAAGCTTTGGTACTAAATAAAGAAAGACGTTAGACCAATGGGTTTAGTAAGAGTAAGATACTGAAGCTTAGGATATCGTGTTTTGACCACTTAGGATGTGATCGCATTGGGTGAGGTTGCCGGAATGGGAGTGTGACATACCGCAACGAACTTACGTAAAGTGAGAGAGAACATGGAACCATGGAATGGCCAAGAACAGTCTGCAGCTAAACGGCCATGGAAGAATCAGGTTGTCTATATTGCTGTAGACAAAAAGTGTGGTATGTGGTTACTTTCTTAAATCATTCCAAAATGCAGTTCTAGTATCTAGCAACAACATATTTTTAACTGTTATTTAGAAACTTATGATTGCTATGTGCAACTACCTACAGGGACTGTATATTTGCTATTCCCTTCTGCCTGTGTGCCTGGGATTTAACTTGTAATCTGCTGTTTCTTAAGACAAGGCACCAGAGCAAGGTATAATAATATGCTTTTAACACCATAAGATGTACACCAAAGATTCTTAACGTAGTTCAAAGACACCAAAAGATACCAAAGATTCTTCACACAATTCAGAGGTCGCACTGCATCGAAGATTAACACACTAGTAAGCGTAAACATTTGTTATAACTAGTTTTTTTTTTTTTTTTTTTTTCTTTAAATATTTCATCAGATTAAATTTTGCTTTTTCGTGACAGTGCACTTTACGTTTTTATCTTTGGATTCAACAAATATTGTGGTTTAGTTTTTTCTTTTTGTTATGAGTATACGAAGATTGTTGCGGTTTTAAGTTCTGACAACAGTTTACGGGCAAAACCTTTAAGTTCACCTCAAAATTATGTATTTGATGAAGAGAACATTACCAAAAACGTTAGCGAAATATTTTACACGGTTCGAGGACAGGTGGCAGTCACCACTTCACAAATAGTGTGTGTGTGTGATTATTTTTTCTTCTGCGAAATGTGAGGCTTGAGTAGATAATTAGCAAACAATCTTGCTTCCAACATATCCACAGCCCCAGCTAATATTACTGCTGGAAAATCCGAACATCTACCGAATGGTAAGCGCACACATACGTCCAAGCGGGAGAACCTGCCGACGAACGCTAGATTTCTTGAAAGGTAGTCAACTTTAGCGGAGTTGCCGAAAAAATCTTTGTAACAGAGTACATGAACAAATAGTCCCAAATGGTAACACAAACACGGTGAAGAAAAACGCTGAGTGGTGATTACCTTACCTGCCACAACGTCAAACAGACACGATGTCGGGGAGACTAAGTGGAATCTGTTCATATCTCGAAATGGAAAGTTTGTGCCATTACAGAACATTCTCCGAAGTATTTAGAGTTAATCTAATGTGAGATTAAGTTGTGGCCAAAGTCTTCTTCCTCGTTTCATGATATCTTCATGATATAAAACCGCACATTATCATCATCGCATGCATGGATTAAATGGAACGACATTGCTGCCTCCTCTGTTTGGCACCCGCAGGCAGGCAGCCGTCCCCTTTCCCTTAGGACAAAATCGCTATGGGCTTTGTGCGGAGTTCAGGGCAAATGACCTCTCCAGCTACATTAGCTACCACGAGAGATTTTTCAGCCAATAAATTGAATTGGCGGCATGCCTTAGCGGATTGTTTCTTAGTTCTAAGGAGTGGAGGTTCACGTTTGAAGATGCCTGACCTGATGGTCATAGAGGTAACATTGGCAGCTTAATTTTAGCCATTAAAAAAGAAGTTACGTTGTGATGAGAGAGAACGGTCACCTGATTCCAGGGCAGGTAGAGAGAAACCAAGGAGAGAAGATTGTTGGGTGAGAGAGACGAACAGTGCTGACTCGTGGCTGTAGCAGGAGAGGTTTGGACCATTGCAAGGGATTGACTTCCTTGCATTTATTTTGAAGGTCCTAGCAGTGGACATTCTGTTCGGTCATGAAAGGTGCGCACTATATGTTTCTCCCCTCCTATATGTAAAGACATACCGTACAGTCACCAATTCACCTGTTAAGACAACCCGTTCTATGGAATTTGCGGATCTCAGTTTGTTGGTGGAAGCAGATATTGTGATCAAACCATTGGATGACAATTTTCATGTTCAATACGCGCCAGAATGGTGCAATGTTTAGCCAACTGTCGTGAAATAAACCATGTTCATCAAACTATTTTTATTCAAGTTAACCTTTATTTCTTGCCGACTAAACTGGTGAACATATAACCTCACTAATACAATGCTGTTGGGATACTAGCCGAAATAACTAGGTGTTTGCACGCGATATTTCGGCTATCAAATTGACTGTCGCCATCTTCTTGTGAAAAAGGTGACAATGATTTCATCGCCGAAATATCGTGTGCAAACACCTCGTTAATCCGGCTAGTCTCCTCAGAAGATTGTACTAATTCTCAAAGTTGAGAGATTTTTCGTTCTTATATTATATAAACTTACTTCGAAACCATCCTTGTAATTTTTTATGTTAGAAGTAGCACTGAGTGAAGATGAAATGCGACGAGTAGGTCGGAGATATTCAGAAAGCAGAGGAACATTAGATGGAGCAGTCACGATACATTTCGAAAAATTATAAAGGCTATTTTGTTGAAACAAACGGAAAGGATAATTCAGAACTTCATGAATAAAAGCCACCATCTTGTAACTTGTAACTCGAGTGGTGGTGGTTTTTTCACCCTGGCGAAGATTAATGTGTTGTGAAGTACGCCAGAACTCTTCCATAGTCCAACTTTGATGTTAAACTGTAGATCCCGTTTACCCGGTACGATTGTGGAGTTAGAATACGGCAGCTGTGACAGAAGTGCGCATGCGCGGCAAATAAAAAATTTCTCATTTGGCGCCCGGAACCTTCGGTAATATCCTGGCTCATATTTTTACGTCATAACTTGATAGTAATGACACACTAGAGAACCCTAGCGTGTGGTAACGATATTTACATCACGTCAGATAGAGGATGATTACGTACGCATATATATTTTTTATTAGAAAATAAAGACAAGAGCAGTGGTAAAATTGGTCAATTTTGGACCACTTTTGTAACCGTGACTATGTCAAAAACAGTATTAACTAGGAACTTTAAATCGGTGCCTAGTATCGATTATAGCCATATTAAACCACAAATGCGAAAAACATATACATCAAATATACTTTTTAAGTTGTAAGCAAATAAGCAAAGATTTTTATTTTGGGGCTACTTTGCCGTATAGTAACTGTATTCAAAATGGTTTAATTTCAAAGTTCCGTGCATTATAAAGGTTCCGGTCATAAATCTGATTGTAACTGAACGATAACATTAGCAGCGCGGGCGGCAACGTGGCGCGGAGTCTGGAAATGTGTCACGCGTTGATTTTCGTGTGAAGCAACTGCTGTCTGACCTACCAGATGCGGAATATGTGTTTGGTTGTCATCGTGTCTCCACCCACTCTTGCCCGTTATCTCGTATTTACGCTCAAGTTGTCCCAGTAAGGAAAAAGTGGCAAGGACCCGATAGAAAAGTAGACACCCAAACTTCCGGTTTTCGTCGACAAGTGATGGTGATTACAGTATCGTGTGCGTTCTGACCTGTTCGCTCGCAGAAGAAACAGCCGGCTGTGGCAGGCCGGCTAGGCGCAGGCAGACATGACTGTGGGCCTGCCTGTTTACCCAGAGGCTGCTTTATAGGCGCGGGTCTCACGCCTGAGCGACGGGTAGTAACGCAAGGCAAACGCGCGGCGACGCAGCCATGACCCCGCCTGGAGAGTCGAGCTCACAGGCAAGCTATTCTCGGTGCCTCGGATCAGCTGCCTCTAACCTCACAGCTCGTAAGCCGAGTATCGGTACTTAGCCCCTTAGGGGGCGTCCATTAATAACGTGTGGTTTTTTTTCGGAATTGGGGACCCTCCCCCTTTTCTGGTAAGCTTTGGTAACATCTGGTTGGACCCCCCCTAAGATGACGTGAGATTTTGACGGGACCTTCCCACTTTTCTCAAAGACCTCATAGTTCTTTCAGAGGGTGGTTAGACCTCCACAAAGATGATATCGGCCTTTTTTTTTTTAGCCCGACTGTCCTTCAAGAATTTGAAAAGCTCACGTCAGATTTTAGTCGACTCACCCCCTATATCACTTTACTTTTTTTTAAATTTTAATTATGGCTTTACGCCACGTTTACGTCGAAGACATTAGAGGTGTGATGGAACTGGGGACAAGGAACGGGAAGGAATTTGGCCAAGGGCATTTAAAGGAAGCATCCCGACTCTCACATAGTTAATAGATGCCCCCTTATTAGATATGATGTTGTTACCGCGTTATTTCTGAGTTACGGTTTTAATATACCCCATGTCTACATCAAAATACACTCCTGGAAATTAAAATAAGAACGTGAATTCATTGTCCCAGGAATGGGAAACTTTATGTACACATTCCTGGGGTCAGATACAGCACATGATCACACAGACAGAACCATAGGCACATAGATACAGGCAACAGAGCATGCACAATGTCGGCACTAGTACCGTGTATATCCTCCTTTCGCAGCAATGCAGGCTGCAATTCTCCCATGGAGACGATCGTAGAGGTGCTGGATGTAGTCCTGTGGAACGGCATGCCAACCCATTTCCACCTGGCGCCTCAGCTGGACCATCGTTCGTGCTGGACGTGCAGACCGCGTGAGACGACGTTTCATCCAGTCCCAAACATGCTCAATGGGGGACAGATCCGGAGATCTCGCTGGCCAGGGTAGTTGACTTACAACTTCTAGAGCACGTGCGGTTGCACGGGATACATGTGGACGTGCATTGTCCTGTTGGAACAGCATGTTCCCTTGCCGGTCTAGGAATGGTAGAACGATGGGTTCGATGACGGTTTGAATGTACCGTGCACTGTTCAGTGTCACCTCGACGATCACCAGAGGTGTACGGCCAGTGTAGGAGATCGCTCCCCACACCATGATGCCGGGTGTTGGCCCTGTGTGCCTCGGTCGTATGCAGTCCTGATTGTGGCGCTCACCTGCACGGCGCCAAACACGCATACGACCATCATTGGCACCAAGGCATAAGCGACTCTCATCACTGAAGACGACACTCCATTCGTCACTCCATACACGCCTGTCGCGACACCACTGGAGGCGGGCTGCACGATGTTGGGGCGTGAGCGGAAGACGACCTAACGGTGCGCGGGACCGTAGCCCAGCTTCATGGAGACGGTTGCGAATGGTCCTCTCTGATATCCCTGGAGCAACAGTGTCCCTAATTTGCCGGGAAGTGCCGGTGCGGTCCCCTACGGCACTGCGTAGGATGCGACGGTCTTGGCGTGCGTCCGTGCATCGCTGCTGTCCGGACCCAGGTCGACGGGCACGTGCACCTTCCGCCGACCACTGGCGAAAACATCGATGTACTGTGGAGACCTCGCGCCCCACATGTTGAGCAATTCGGCGGTACGTCCATCCGGCCTCCCGCATGCCCACTATACGCCCTCGCTCAAAGTCCGTCAACTGCACATACGGTTCACGTACACGCTGTCGCGGCATGCTACCAGTCTTAAAGACTGAGATGGAGCTCCGTATGCCACGGCAAACTGGCTGACACTGACTGCGGCGGTGCTCAACCGCTGCGCAGCTAGCGCTCTTCGACGGCCAACACTGCTGTTCCTGGTGTGTCCGCTGTGCCGTGCGTTTGATCATTGCTTGTACAGCCCTCTCGTAGTGTCCGGAGCAAGTATGGTGGGTCTTACACACCGGCGTCAATGTGTTCTTATTTCAATTTCCAGGAGTGTAAATCCAGAAAATTCTGATTCAGACCAATTATCTGGACACAGAGCAGATTATGATTTACAGACGTAAAGTTAACAAGCTATAAACGATACAAAAAAAAGTAAGAAAAGCGTCTAGAAATACCTTCCTTTTCTTCTGATTATCTGAAATACTGAGTATAAAGGCTTATCTGTTTTAGATAATGAAATTTTCGGATGGGAGGCGACATTCTCCAACTGCCCGAAACTGGTACTGACCTGTTGAAATTTGTTTTAAACGTTTCGTTATAATGTCCTCTTCACGTTTTGTACTCTCCTTTTTCGGAAAAGCCACCAAGGATTAAATTAAAAATGCCGAAATATGAGAGTGACACGCAGCTATTAAATGCCGATGGCGCAGCAAAAACAATGACTATCTTTTGAAATGTTGGTTAAATATTTTGTTGAAATATTTTGTTGTTGTTTTAGCTTTACGCTGTAGTAAAACGTCGCACGGAATTAACAGGTAGAAAATATTTATGCGAGATGCAGCACAACGAGACTCGCCATCTTAGAATCGATACAAGCAGTCAGAGACAATTGATTGCTTCCGTTGTAAACAAATGCGCCGTTTCTGAGATGGATTCCGCAGAACAAATTTCGCGTAAACTTTTTGCTCTTGGTTCAGGCTGAATTTCAACATAACCATGACCACTATGACAAAACTAACCTGTTTCGGGTCATATGATCCCTGTACCAATAACGTATATGTCATTTTTGCAGTGTTACTAACATTTCGTGGTTGCGGAGCGTCTCATATTTCGGCATTTTAATTTAATTCGTGGAGATTTTTCCGAAAAACGAGAGTGCAAAACGTGAAGAGGATTTTATAACGAACCAGTTTAAACAAATTTCAACAGGTCAGTACCAGTTTCGGATAGGTGGAAAATGTCCCCTTCAAACCAAATTTTCCTTTTTTTTTTGTAAAGATAACATAACAATAATAATAATGTCTATAGCACTATAACCCCGTACGGGAGGCCGCCGATTACCATAGTTTTGATTTGTCGTGTTTGCGCCTTTGCCGGGGCTACCTTGACCTAATTCGATAATTCTAGAGGGTAGTGAGGACGTACAATTTAATGTGGAATCCGAAACACGAATTGTTCTACCGTAGTTCATATTGCAAAGCAAGCTACAGCAGAGGTGAACGTTCGGATGAGGACCTTTCAAAATCTTGCCTATACATGGATTCGAGCCGGGAACCTTTCGGCCGCCAGTCAGACGCCTTAATCACTGAGCCACCAGACCGCTGTTTCTCCAGTTCCTTTACCGAACTACAAGCATTCTATGAAATCATTAAAAGCATCTTCCGCTGTGTTTTCATACCACTTTAGAGTGTTACCGTGTTAACATGCTGATATAGCCGGCAGATCCAGGTGACTGACTCCGCACCATAGGTTCTAGGTTTCCGCCACGATTAATCTGACATTTACCTCTGAGAAAACTTTTTTTGTTCACCTGAAGTACTCTAGGATAGACCTCTTTGGTTGCTGCACCGTGATAGTGCCCCGCGCTGACGCGGAGTTAGCTGGTTCGAGTCCTGCTGGTGGAAGAAATTTTCTTCTTCAGAACTGACAGGGTAGAAGAGGTTGAGATTCTTATTCCTAAACACCAAATTGTGGACCAGAGTCGTAGGTTAAATCTCAAACCTCTCCGCAGTGCGTTTGGATTGACAGCATGCGGCGCTGTTGACCGTGATTCGGCCGTCGGATCGGGACGTTAAGCTTGGCAGCTAACTTAGAGTGTTAGGCTTGAATGGAGCGCATCTAGTTACACCCTGCCCTTTCCTTTATGTATAAATCATTCACAACGCAAACCACACTACATTTAACATCGCACCCATATACACAAAACTCACATCAATGTGGAACGCAAGGGCAAACGACCCCAATTAAACTTCCCACATACGTTGCGAGCGAGGAGTGACTCCACCAACTTTGGGTCACCGCAGAGTGAAGACAATCACTGTCGGTTAAGCCACGGAAGGACAATTCGAAACTTTCTGGATTCATTATTATTATTTCAATGGCCTTATACCCACTCACTTTTCGCCTACACGTTGAAAATAACCACATTCAAAATGGAGTTGGGAACATTTTTTCGGGGTGTAAGTCAAAGTAAGTGGTATATTTTTGCAACTAAATGCAATAAAAGAAATATTAATATGGCATTATCTCGCCTCGCATTCGGGAGGACGGCGGTTCGAATCCCCGTCCGGGCATCCAGATTTGGGTTTTCCATGGTTTCCCAAATCACTCCAGGCAAATGCCGGGATGCTTCCTTCAAAAGGCCATGGCCGAATTCCTTCCCATTCCTTGCCCCCCATCCTTTCCCGTCTCTAAAGACCTCGCTGTTGAGAGACGTAAAGCAGTTAAAAAAAAAAATATGGCATTAAATGTCGATAACTGAATAGATCTTCGCCTTTCTTTGGTAAGTTTTTTAGATATTCTGTCACAAAATTTTACCTTACTTGTTCGTGTGTGACAAGTTTCTAGCAGTTGATACACTAATTGCTAACCTTCCAGAGTGGATGCGTGCATTAAAGTACCACTAGACTGGACAGGAGTAGTACAGCGAGCCCAGGATGAAATCCTGGGGCGGGCGTACATACGAAGTGGCGACACTACCACCGTTTATACAAGTAATGAAATATTGTTTAACTACTTGTTACTATCAGCCATAGTGATAAAACAATTAGGTAATGGTGCAATAGCACACCTGCTACAAAAAATATCAGGAAACGTATGCTTAAAAAATCGAATCACAGTTGGGTGTATTTTTCGTTGAGTTATCATCGTCTCGGCTGTAAGTTAATCTCCAATAAGAACCAATTTTTCATTGATAAAAGATTTTGATTTTTAAACACCTTCAGTTAGCTAAAGAAACTTTAACTAAAGTTGAATTGATCACAAAATCTTTTATATACTGAGACCAGAAGTCATTATTTATTATCATTGATTCAAGCCCACTAGGAAGCACCTATGATTAATTCATTTTGGATTCTTACTTTCGTTCCCAGTACCTCTTGGGCTAATAATTTTTCCTTTCTCTCCTGTGAGATGGGATTCCGAGATTCAGTAACGTTTGGTTGAGGGGACTAGGAGATAACAACATTACAAAATTGGGAGCGATCTGAAACATCCATATCGGAAATCCCAGCAGAATCCAAGTATTTTAGAACTTCGTTGGTCCTGCCTTATAGGCTTTGATAAATGAGAAGATCTTCTTGGTATAACTGTTGCTGTCTATCCTCGAAGGTGCCCGTAACACTTCAGTCGCTTGCGTTGAACGCTGCTGCTAGCCGTTTCCAATTCGTGACACAATTCGGAGTTCGCTTTCACTCGGTAGGTTCCGTCGTCTCTTTTTTGGTTTGTTGTATTCATAACGTTAGTGTTACTGTGTGTTAGATGTAATCCTTCAGACAATCGGCATTTCTAAAACCTCGGTTTTGTGTTTGAAATATATTCCGAGAATTCTATTTATTATAGACGCTAGAAAGTTGCGGCAGAGAGATGGTTCTTTATTAACACGTCGACAGATAAATCAATAATCTCCACACTTAACACGGCAGTCACCTTCAATCTGTGGCGTGATTACTCAGTCAGCGTGTTACACGCACCAAGTCACCAGCTCAGGAAGCTCTATAGACAATTTGCGCTCGCAGCACGCGTCTAATTTACAGCTCTGATTATATGTGGCGAGGAGCTATAAACAGTACGGAGCGCTACCTCACGGCGCCAGCTAGACGGGCACACAGTGATCAACATACCTGTCACAGCTGCTCAGTTGCTTCCTATAAAATTGTAAGAAAACTTGACAGACTTCCAAAACAGGATTAAGTCGTACTCCTACTGAATATCGTACCCTTTATGTCACTAGTTCTGTTGACATCAAACACACGGCGAGTTGAGGATTTGAACCAGGGATTGCGGTGTTTCTGCGATAATCATGACTGCGGATTCCTCGATCTTCACCCTGGGATTGAGTCGTGCAGACATCCCTTCGATAGATCAGATGTGCACTACACACGTGAATCGGCTACACTTGTGGCAGGGGCCGTGCATTTAGAGTGCATTTAGAGATTTTTTAAGCTGAGGGAGGAAGACCCGAAACCGGGATCACAGTTACGGGCAGCCAAATTGAATTCAACACCACACATTAGGAGTAGCTTAAATCAATCTCGACCGTTATAAGTACTCGTTATTAACTGTAGAAGTGTTTGTAACAAGCAGCCTGAGCTTGAAAGCAGATATTGTATTAGGTACTGAAAACTGGTTAAAACGGGATATAAGTTCAGCAGAAATTTTTAACATTAGGATGAACGTTTTCCGTAAGTATAGATTGCATTTCAATGGAGGTGGTGTATTAATAGCTGTTAGTAAACATCTGTCGTGTAACGAAATAGATATCGATACGGTCTGTGAAGTCCTTTGCATTAATTTCAACGTAGCAAGGACAAAACTTGTGATAGGCTCTTCCTATCGTCCACCAGAAGCACACATAACTATCGCCGAGGCCTTAAGGAACAATGTAAATAATAAAGCTCGTCAATTCCCGGATCATGCAATAATACTAGGAGGTGACTTCAACTTTCCGTATATAGACTGGGCTAATTACGTTCAGGTTACTGGTGGCAGGGATAAAACGTCCTGTGAAAGTATTCTTGACCTTTTCTCAGATCTTCATCTTGAGCAGCTCGTCACTGAACCAACGCGGTGCCTCAACAGTATCGAAAACATTTGCGATATTATTGTAACAAATAGGATTGTATTATTTACGAACATTTCTACCACTGCAGGATTAAGTTATCATAAAGCGCTAATTGCCAAAGTAAAATCAATAACTGAGCGCAAAAAGAAAAGATCATTTACAGATTCGATAAGCCTGAAGAAATAGGACCATTTTTGTCTGATTATTCTGTAAATCTTTAAAAGAGAAAAAAGTACCTTCTGATTGGAAAATAGCCCAGGTGATTCCTGTTTTCAAGAAAGAAGATCGGAGGGATCCTAAAAATTATCGACCCAATATCGTTAACATCTGTTTGCAATAGAATTCTGAAACATATTATATGTCCTAACATTATGAAGTTTCTAGACCCAAACGAGTTTCTTATAACGAACCAACATGGATTTCGTAAGAACAGATCGTGTGAAAGTAATGAAAGTTATTGATACAGGTTCAAAAATTGGTGTAATTTTGTTGGATTTTCAGAAAGCTTTTGACTCCGTGCCACAACACAACCGACTTTTAGCGAAAATTTGAGGGTATGGTATTTCGGATCAGATTTGTTAATGGTTTCGAGATTTTCTAGCTGGTTGTTGTTGACGGGGAAGCCTATTCTATAGGGAAGTAAGGTGCTCCGATAATTGCTTAGAAATTCAGCGTGATCTGGATGTTATTTCGGAATAGTGCCGTAAATGGCAACTTACACTAAACTGCAAAAAGTGCAAAGCAATGCGCATAACTAACAAAAATAATCCGTTTGTTCACGAGTACACAGTGCACAGCTCAGTTGTTGACACGGTTTATTCTGTGTAGTATTTGGGGGGGGGGGGGGAAGTAATAGTTCGTAAAACTCCCCTGCGTCCACAGTTGGATTACTGTTGTGGAGTTTGAGATCCATATCGCAAGAGATTAATTGACGCCTTAAAGAAAGCACAGAGGAGAGCCAACCGATTTCTTTTTTTTTTTTTTTTTTTTTTTTTTTTTTTTTTTTTTTTTTTTTTTTTTTTTTTTTTTTTAACGGCCTTACGCCTCGTCGTCGGCTAAGGTCATTAGAGGCGGGATGGGACTGGGGACAAGGAACGTGGAGGAAATCGGTCATGGCCTTTTTGAAGGAAGGATCCCGGCATTCGCCTGGAGTGATTTGGTGATACCATGGACTCGATTTGCGACTGCTTGCCACAGCCCTTACGAAAGCGTCACAGAATTGACACATACATTGGTCTGGGACTGTCTGGCAGAGAGACGACATCGATTTCGTCTGAATTTGTTGGCGAATATGCGAAATTCTTCTTTCATTTACAATTGCAGTGAAATACTTCGTCCACCAACCTATTTGGGTCGTGATGACAGGATAGATAATATTAGAGAAATAAGATGCCGTACTGATACTTATATGTATTCTTTCTTTCCTCGGACTGTTCGAGATGGGAATGCCAAGAGTTAGTTTTGTTGCAAAGCACCCTCTGCCAATCACAATATTTGTGAATTGCAATGTGTGGATGTAGATTGGAAACATCACTGTTTATACCGAAAATGAAATTGATCGAAATACATTGACTATTTTATTGTATCACAAAGGCGAGGGTCAAACTGCAAGGAGATAGGGTCCAAAGGTTTTATCGTATGTTGAAATTATAAAAAAAAGCAAATAGTGTGAAATGAGACATTAAGGGCAGCAAAACGCTAGTTTGATGTTGCCTATTACGAGTCCGGTTTTGTTAGTATGTCTCTCAGGCTTCTCGGCCATGTTCGGCTAGGCGATAATGCCCGAAGATGTTTTGCTCTATTTTCTGTCTATAGATCTTACTGTTGCGTAATACAATTTTAATATGTTTTACCTTTGAATTAAGATTGTTAGCCAATGAAGCCTGAAGATGTTTTCATTATACTGCCCATACCAGTCAATGTAAAAAAAATAAAACACACACACACTATAATACCGTGCTTCTCTAGTTTATTCACTCAAGTTCTAAAAGCAACATTACCTTTTTAATATCCACAGACTTTCAAAGTTTGCGGGAGAGTTCGTTTTTGCCGCTGTGCGACATGTTTCTTGACAGTGCCGCGTTGTATTTGCTTGGAGTCAGGAGGCCTTTGTGATACCGTACAGTACTCGCTACATATTAACTGCTAAGATCGGTATAATGTGAGAGAATGTGTGAGTTTTGGAATATTGGCGAAGATTGCGACACTACATTTTAACAATTTGAAGTGGTTTTGTGTTCGCTGTTTCTGAACACAAGGAGTTGCTCGGATAGGTGACGGTAGTCTCATGGTTAGTGATAAGGAATTTTCCGCTGTGATGTGCCGGCGCCAGGCGTCCGCGAAGGCGATAAGCTGGAGAGGTCGTGTGGCGCGCGCGAGCCGATCCACTTGTTATCAGAACACCTGCTGCCGGCAGTATTGGCACACATTACGAAATTTATTGTACAACTCGTCTACTGGAATTGTGTGTTAGGTTGAAGTGATTCCGTTCGGCATTCTGATTTTAAGCTGTCAGAGGTCTTTCTTAGTTATAGAAAAAACGATCTCAACTGCAGGTTTACTATAACACAGCACACATTTTATTAGTTGCCGTGTAGAGTTGGCGTTGATTTACCCATGCACTATTTTTATTCACGCAATGAGAAACGTGTACCAAGTTTCAAACAATTAACCCCATCCATTTTCGGAATTAAAGTAAATCCAGTTACACCCGCACCCTACCAAGAAAGAAGTGGGTTGAAGTTGATTTATCAGAACACTATTTTTATTCGTCCAAAAAAATTAATGCCTACCATACTTCATTAATTTCGTACCGGATATTTCCGGTACTAAATTAAACGGCGATTTAAAAGCACAGTTATAAGAATGGGGTGTTTTGGATGCTTTGTTACGGAATATCAGTTTTCATTTTAGTCGAGGTTACATTTCAACCAATTACATGTGCATTTTTTTTTTTTTTTTTTTTTACACCTTTACGCCTCGCCAACGGCTAAGGTCATTAGAGGCGGGATGGGACTGGGAGCAAGGAACGGGAAGGAATTCGCCCATGGCTTTTTTGAAGGAAGCATCCCGGCATTCGCCTGGAGTGATTTGGGGAACCATGGAAACCTCAAAACCTGCGTCCTCCCGAATGCGAGTCCAGAACGTTAACCGTTCACCCACCACACTTGGTGTGCTAATGTTGCTGCTAGAAAAATCAAAACATGGTCGGTACGCGCATTAATACATACAACATACATAAAAAAATGTATATAGAAAGTGTCTGTTTATTCCAGCATCGCGCATAAAAATACATTGTTTGAATGGATTTTCAGAATTTTAAAGCTTGTGGTCAAAGTTAAATGTGACGTATGTGTAAAGACGTTATGGCACATTTATTTTATGAATAATCTAACATTACCTGAAAACTGCTGAATCCATATTCGCATAGTTTTCTCAGTATAAAACATCAGACGTGGCTCATTATGCCTCTGGAGCTAATAATGTTCTCATTATGCTACTTCCTCGGCAACTGGAGTTCAAAATTAAAATATAATCCGTACCTGTACACCTGAATATCAGATATTCAGAATTGCATAAGAACTAAACGAGATTTTGAACAAAAAATTTACTTTCGATTTGTTTCAGGGAGTTACAAAATGTGGCGCCATTTTATTATGAGCAGAACATTGAAGATGATAGCCATTGTAGTTGTACTGACAAAGATTGTGATCAAAGAAAATCTGTGTGTTTTTGTTTTGTTTTTGTTATTAGTTTCTCGAAATCAGTACGGCTATCTACAGCGTTTAAAGACTGAATAACCCGTTTTAAATGAAGGAATATTTCAAGTTTTGTTTACTGTGAAAAAAGTTATTATTGGAGAAAGATTTTATTGCTTTCATTAAAGGCTATAGTGAGAGACGTTATAGTTGTGTGTTTAGTGTGAAGTGTGCAACATCTAGTCGTTCCATCTTTGGCATTTGTCACCATACATTCAGAATTTCATTTAAAGCTCTTGCGTTATGTAACGTTGAAGCATAAGAAATACCAAAGAACTCAATTGAGATTCTAAGCTTTTAAACTGTGAAAACCCCATCGAAATCTGATCAGTAGTTTCTGAGTTTTTGTAGCTCAAATTTATCCTGTTTTCGTTTTATAGATATAGATAGATTATATCCACGTTCCCCTTTCACAGCTCCTCCACTTCTGCACGCCCCATCCCCTGTGGTCTCGCGTTTAATTAATACTTGGCATTTGATGTGAGCTGTGATATTCAACAGTCGTGGTGTGACTTGACCGATCAGGAGTAATCAAGACAGGTATCTGAATGCCTGCTCAGTTAAACTCTGAATGGTTCTGTAATATCTCTGACGACAGTAGTTTTAGTACCGATGCCGTGCCTGGAGAGGCAATAGCACACAAAAGAGCAAAAGTTTCTGTTTAACTTCAGTAACTCCGTTAAAAGTTTACATAGTGGCACTATCTTGATCTCTTTTTTAAGAGGAAGTATGGAAGTTTATGTCATTACCGCTCCGTCATTTGTGGTTGCTGGACGGTGCAAACAACGAGCGTAAAATGAACCCTCGATTTTTGACTTTCCGGATTCGACACGTGTACATAAACGGGATAATATGTCTGATATTATCTGATCCGACTTGACCAAGTATTATTTTAATGAGGAGGGTATGTGTCAGACCTCATCTTTGACTCCAATTTCGTATCTTCAAAACTCAAAATGTCCGAGGCTGTGAAATCGAAAAAGTTTGAAAATTGACCGATTTACTTAAAATATCGTTATATGTGGGGAGCAAGTACAAGCAGAATTACAAAAATTGGGTCCGATTAAACAGAGCACAAAACTCTAACCCGAACCCAAAACTAACGTGCAGTGTAGCAGTAGAGATGAAGATTTAGAACTCTTACGTGGACGCCTTCGGAAATTCTTCATGTCCTTTATAATTACAAAGCAGCATGGTATACCGGACAGAGCCAGCCAGCCAACACATTCTACAGAATAGCCGTAAAGTTAAGGAGACATTAAATGGAGATTAGTCGTTTAGAAAAAGTCTGGAAACTACAAAATCAACCTTGGTATTAAAATTATTAATGCGAGAGGCGATCAAGAAAATAGTATCTACATACAAATAATTAGAAGAGTGAGAATACTCTTGTAACGTTAAATGGGCCCAGATATTAAAATCTTTAAAAATCATTTAAGACAGTACAATAATTGTATAAGAAATGGGTGGCTATCACAGAGTAAAATTTCACGGAAGACAGTAAATAAGGCGAGGCTTTAGTTTCTCAGCACTAATATTCAACGCATGCAATAACAGAAATGAAAGAAAAAGGTTTCAAAAAGTAACAACCAATTAGCTCGTGACATTGTTCTACTAACAGTAAGACAGAGGACCAAAACAATGTATTATCAGAAAATTGTAATCAGTACTAACTAAAACAGCAGAAATAACACTTATAACTGCAAACTAAACATAAAAAGGAAATTTTTTGGTTACAGCTTTCCGACTCATTGGTGTCCAGATCATTAGAGGAATAGCACTGGGGATAAAGAGCAAGAAGGAATTCTGTCATGACCTTTTGAAGGAACCATCACAACATTCGTCTGGAGGGATTTCTGGAAGCCGTGTAAACCGAAATCTGGATGGTCGGACGGAGATTCGAACCCACGTCCACCCGAACACCGGGCCCCGTGTTACCCACCGGGCTCGGTTAAAGTGTAAAGGCCGGAGCACAGATTTTTTTTTTTTAATGGACCTTGGTGGGTGAGCGGTAACCCTATGGCCTCTGGCCTCGCATTCAGGAGGACGTTCGTTCGAGTCGCCGTTCGTTCGAGTCGCCGTTCGGCCATCCAGATATGGGTTTTCCATGATTTACCCAAATCTATCCAAGTCAATGCCGGGATAGTTCCTTTAAAAAATCCATGACGCAGTTCCTTCCCCCAATTTCTTTTCCTTCTCTGATGACCTCGACATCGACGAGGCATATAGCCATAAGAAAAAAAAGTTGTACTTATCGCTTTGAGTATCCACGATTCAATATAAGATGAAATAATCAAAATTAATGACTATATTATGGCAATTAATTTAATAGTGGTTGCTTGGTTATTAAACTGTGCACATAATCTCAAATTTCTAATATCTCTGATTGATGTTAATTAGCGGCAAGAATACCCTTTTTGGAATTACGTTTAATAAATAAAAGCTATTTGCTGTGTTTTAAATTGGTTAAATGAATTAAATGATCAAGTTTCCTGTAATAAGAAGAAGAATAAAATATTTTATTCGCGCGTTGTAAATGCTGTGAAGCTAAAGGAAAAAATCAAATAAATTAATGGGTTTCACATCACGTATGTGTGATCATAGTCTTGATTATTTAAATCTATATAAAAAGTTAAACTTAAATCTCATTTAATATCTGACACACGATGAACTTTAGTCATAAAAATTTTCCTAGTTCCGAATGACAATTGGCATACGCTGTTGAAGCAAAGACCATGAATAATTTTAGTTTCTTTAAGTCGACGTGTAACTGAAAAGTAGTTCCACTATTTTCTAACAGTAAAGTTTGTAGATATTGTTTTAACTATGGAATGCTACGAAAAGCTAAATTAATGATTGTATTATCGCAATTAATTTCATAGCAGTTGCTTAGCTATTAAACTGTGCACCTAACCTCTAATTGCAAATGACTATGGTCGCTGTTAATTTGCGAGTGAAGGCTGGCAAGTGACGTAACAGTTCTGCAGCCAATAGCTATTGAGGTGAGTGAATGAGCGAGTGAGCTTAGGAAATTATTCAGTAGATATCTAAAAGGTTCACTGATAAGCTTCTATTACCAAAGAATGAAACACATGAAGAAGATAATGAATACGCGTGTTGTGATGGAAAGTCTATGATGTAGAGATTGACTTAGGATATTAACAGATTGAATTTTCATCAAACCGGTTGCATGACTGATAACAGTCAGAATAGAGTTTACTATTTACCATAAATTGTTACTGCAGGCAATGTGTGATCTTATTGCTAAATTTCTTTCAGCAGTTGCTCAGACTGCAGAGAGATTAACACTTTTTGCAAAAAAGAAGCAAATAAAATTACCATTTGAAGTGTGTACTTTCATGTTGAATGTTAGGTTATGATATTTACGAGGTTCTGATCTCCGTATATCCAATATGAAACAAATCATTAACATTTCTGATGCAGACACATTACGTTTAGCTATTACAAATGCGTCCATACTGCTTATTGAATTCTTTGAGAAGAATGAATATAGATCATTAGCTTTCGTCTCAGGGATAACAAACATTTCACTCAGATTCGCTGGTTGAAACATCATATTTTTTGCGTACATTGTTGACCACAGAGAGTTAGACTTTGTTCCTTGTGATACAATAATAATATCTTAAGAGCCAGAACATATTAAGCAATTTGTATAATTTGGTGTCAGCCATTGAAAACGATGATTCATACTGGTATAGACGGAAAGAAGCAGGTAATGATAATTATTCATCAGTTAATAGCTGCCTCACTTTTTTTTTTTTTTTTTACTTTAGAGGAAGTAATGAAGAACGGTTCCAGACTTCAAAGAAACTTGAATGTTTACATTGCTAACAAAACTTGCGACTTCGTTAGTTACTTTAACAATATCCTAATCTTGACAAAAATGAGGTCTTATGAAACAATGAAGTTATTTCTCAGCTCCGTTCTTTTATTTAGTTTCTGTATTTCAAATCATTTTAATAACAATATGAATCATAGATGATACTGCAGATGTTCTAGTCGAAAGTGGAAGAGCCCCCAGACATAGACGAACGCACGAACCTGATTAGCACAGTACCACAGCAACACTTACTCGGCAGTTAATTAATATGCACGTACTCTGAACACATAAATCAACCGTAGTACTCAGTTACTCCTTGGAAAATCTCTCTACATAAACATAACAAAACAATATAGTCCTAGTGACAAAGAACGTTAATGATTTAGTTACATTTGCATACAAATTGAAACATTCTTATTTACTAATTTACTCGTGAGAGAATATTCCGTTTCACATCTTTGTCAGTGGTCATACTATTCTTAGCAGTTGACACGCGTCATTTAATCACCATCTTTGCCACTCCACAGATAACGAGTTGCTAATGGCACTTGAACGGTATCAACTCAGATCTTACGTGAAGTATGCTTCAATAACTTAGCATAAGTCTAGTTGCTGCGAGTATCGAAATTTTACGAAATATGCAGTAATAATGTCCTAGCGTGTCTGTTAAACCTTCTCGTGGTCTTGGCATCTCAGGTGAAACGGCTCTGCATGGCGCAGGACCCTACGAAAGCTAGTTGGGTTTCAGTTGTTGGAAAAAAAAAGAGAGAATAACATTAGTCGGTATGTAGTAGCAAGGTAAAGAGATGGTGTCGCGTACTTCTAGACAGCCTAAAACCTCGCCACAGTGTCTCAAGCGTGGGGTAGACGGCACTGTTGAAATCATTCCCCAATTAGATAGGGTCCCCAAGGTATCTTTCGTAACAGTAGACAATAATTTTTCCACACGACAATACTATAACTACGAACATGTAACATATACAATAATTCAGGACGTACTGGAGAATCAACAGAAAAACATTCTTACATAAATTGTTTCCAGGCAACTATTTTTACTGTATTAAATATTATGACTAAATTTCCTGTCCATTACTGTGAACCGGAAACATTTTGCAGCTGTACAGGGTTATGACCGGTGAAAAACGTGAACAACATTTCACTTATAAACATGTCTAAGAATTGCTACTCTTACCCAGATACTAATTTACAAATTACTTTTGTAAAGAAATAAATAAATCCATTCAATTAACGCTGAAATCTCTAAAAACTACGATAACCAGTTTGTTGAAATTTTCTTGATATGAATATTGCAATAAGTGAAAGTTTCTCTGGTTTAGTGGCTTACATGGCTGTGATCAAACACTATGGATACAGCTGCTGATATCCTCAATTCGTAGACAAATCATGCTGATGGAAAAAAAAAATACGATTTACTTTGCATAACGATAAACATATGCAGCCGGCACACCCAAATAACGCAGGTATACATGCATATCAGTGATACAGGTATCCCCACTGACAGCCTGGTTCTAACTGCCACCCTTAACGAAGTGAATCTACCCTTTTTGAACCAAACTAATCAGTATTTATTTGTTTTATTTAAAGGTTTATTTAGCCTGGCAAGATTAGGGCTGTCAAGCCCTCTCTTACATCATACCAGGTGTTTACAATAAATAATATACACCTTACACAAACTAACAATATACAACACTTATATAACATTTGGCATAATTTAGGTTCAAGAGTAATACTGACAAAAAATCTTAATAATATTTATGAGTAAAATACCAACTAAAATCTTAATAGTATTCGTTCTTAACTAGTTAATAATTTAATGGTATAAACTAATGCTAGTGGAAGTTAAAGAAGTACCGTATGCGCCGCATACTATGCGGTTTCTAGATGATGGAAGTGGACACAAATTGGCCACCCTGCAGAAACTCTTCTTAAGCAAAGTTAGTCAGGAAGAATATTCCGGTGTAGAATTTCGGGGATTCATTATTTAAATTTGTAAGTACGCAAATCTCATTTATGGATTTTTGGGGATGCTGGAACCGTTTGACCCATATTCTAAATACATATTGCAAGTTTCCATTCAAATATACCGCCATCAACCAAACTATAGCCATGTGGTCTAATAGAATGGATAAGTGGTAAAAACCAGCCATAATTTCTTTCCTGCCTGATTCAAGACCGTGTTTATTTGATTTAGTTGTACAGCAATTGTTCTCAAAACTGATGTATTAACTGTATATATTACATAAACTTAAGCAACCGAGCCGGGTGGGTGAGCGATATTGCTCTGGCTTAGCATTCGGGAAGAAATGGTTACAGATCCGAGTCCAACCGCATGCATTTCAGTTTTCCATGGTTTACCGAAATTACTCCTTCAAAACTCCATGGCCGAACTCCTTCCCATTCCTCTTTCAGCTCTAATGATCACTACGTGGACGAGCTGTGAAGCACAAAGCAAAAAAAAAAAAAACCCTTGTAACAAAGTGCCGTACATCCATTTTTTATGAATACGTTGCTGAATCAATGTTCCTTTAGTAGTAATCGCACCATAATACGGGAGATAACAGTCGTATCTACAGAGGTGAGGGACTTTCCATCTTCTTGTCCAGTTACAAATGTTGTGGCATTTAATAGAGCTGAAATGTTTAATATTATCGCTAATGACCTCGTCGTCGATGCCTCCTAGAGCCCGTTTAATATTATGTATTAAGCTAATGTAACATAAATTTTTTTATGTGAACCGTGAAATTGTTGCGATTGTAACTATAAGGAGGGAATGTAACCAGAAACACGGTATCAAAAGAATAATAAGAATATCAATTTGCGGCAAAGTCTGGTTGCAGTATGGCAAAGTCCACGGGGGATACCCTTGCCTGTGATTACGTTGAGGCATTAACGTCTGAAAACTCTGTTTTCGTTTTGTTTATAACTGAATTTACGCTACTTATTCCAGTTTAAATGAAGTTATTAGCAATGAGAAGAAAATCTTTACATTTGCATCTGTACAGTTATCGATTCTATTGGTTCTTGACGGCTGTAACACATCGTTTTTGTTCACCAGGCTTAGAGTAACACTAGACGGTCTGTTTACCAGAGAGATTTAAAACGTTCTCTACTGGAGATGTTTCCGAAAAATTACGAAAGTTCAAAATGTATTCAATGCACTTTGATCTGTGCCAGGCATTAATGTTTCTCCCGGAGGTTCTGTTGAACTATTTGTGACTGCTGATGAGACTTTACTCCAGAATCGAAGCAACCGTCAATGCAGTGGAACACAGCTCTTCCTCTCTAATGAAGGTAAATGCTGTTCCTTCTAAATTTTTCTGAGGTTTTACTGCTTGCAGATTATCTGCCAAAAAAGTGATGGAATCATCACAGGGTACATGTTTCTAATCTTGAAGCAATCACACGCAGATGTCAAAGAAAACAAAAGAAGCAGGTGATCAAAAAATGTGCTGCTTCATCGTGACAATTCTATTACTCACAAGTCTTCTAATTGCCATGGTTACAATTCTTGAACGTGGTTTAGAGTTGATACTATAATACAAGGTGAATCAAATGAATCAAAAAGGACTTTACGACTTTGGAATTATATAGAAATTTGTTGAAATAACGTACAGATCGGTAGATGTGTATATTTTTTTTTTTTTTTTTTTTTAGCAAATAAGCTCTAGTTAGATGCACGTAGTGCATCAGTACACCATTCCACCACCATGAGCGCCAGTGTAGTGCACTGTTGCAATGGCTACTTTCCAGGTGCGGTGCACGCTCGCTGTGTATTTTGGTTTCACGAAACGAATTCTGCAACTGTTCGTCGTAAATTTCTCACCGAATACGCTAAATATCCTCCAAGCAGGCCTACAATTTACTCTTGGCACAAGAACTTTGTTGAGACAGGTTTTTCACTGCGACGTGATACTAAATTACCAGGCCATCCGCGTGTTGATCATTATGTCCAAAAGGTTACGGAGAACTTGGCCTGCAGTCTACAAAAATCAACACAACGTATGTCTTGCAAGACTGGCATTCGACCAAAGACTGTTTGGAGAGTACTGCGTAGACGTTTGCACGTGAAACCAAACAGATTCACAATGGTACAGCACATTAGTGATGCAGATAAGGTTTCTCGTGAGGAATTCTGTGTGGAAATGTTGCTTCGGATACAGGACGGCGAGACATTCCTGAACACAATATTCTTCAGCAATGAGTCAACATTTCAGTGGCGTGGTGAACACTCACAACTGCAGAATATGAGGCAGCGAGAAATCCACATGCAACCCTGGAACACGTTCGCGGCATCCCCAAAGTTAATGTGTTTTGTGCCCTTAGCAAATTCAAAGTGTACGGTCCTTTCTTCTTCACGGAAAAAGTGTTCACTGTTATTGTGTTCCTGGATATGCTTGAAAACTTTTTAATTCCACCGATCAATGAAGATGACTGAGATGGGATGGTTTTCTACCAGCATGACGGTGCATCACCTAATCTACTCACAGAAGTTCGAGGTTTTCACGATAATCACTTCTCAGGTCGGTGGATTGCCTGTGATGTGCCAATCATATCGCCACCTCACTTCCTGACTTGACACCACTGGATTTCTTTCTCTGGGGTTTCATTAAAGATGGTGTATATGTTCCTTCCCTACCAAATAATTTGGCTATCCTGAAAAATCGAATCTACGCTGCCATTGCACAAGTTAAGCCAGATTTGCTGCAATGAGTGTGGGAAGAAATTGTTTACCGGTGGGTTGTTTGTCACATGACAAATGGTAGTCACATCAAGCCAAAATGACATATGACACTTTTATGTGAAACTTGAGGTTGTTTGCTACGAAATGACACACCTAACAATTCTGTAAGTTATCTCAATAAATCTCTATATCATTCCAAAGTTATAAAATCCTTTTTGACTCGCCCTGAACAAATGATATGATCGAAAAATTACGATAAAGTGAAACAGGTTACATCATTTGGTCATTCCAGGATCAATGCTCGCCTTGCCGCTTCTCCAATAGTGTACGACACGTAAACCAAAGCCACTGGCTGATCTGTTGTCGTGCGAGCGACGCTGTCCTCGGTGTGCTGGTTGACTGCCCTCGCCGCTGCGCACACAAAAGCGCGCGCACAATGGGCCGCGTTGAGTTTTGTTTTCGCAGCGACCGCCCGCCCTATTGATTCCTAAGTCACTCCAATTTGCACCCGACTGGAAATTCTATTTGGCCGCGAGACGACGGCGCTCACGATGCACACTCGCTGCCGGCCTCCCGGTCGCAATTTTTCAATACCCGTCATTTCTTCCACCTCATGTTACTGTCACAAAATGCTTGTTTCCAACTAGCTGTGTCCGCGACTTCGTCAGGAGTTATTTGAGATTTGTGCCGCTAATCCACAAACAAACTATCAATGAAATGTTGGATGGTTAGGAATAAGCAGAGGAAGGCCCCGTTGTTTTCTCTATTTCTTGGATCTCATCATCTCCCTCTAAAATTAGATTATATCCAATGTTTGTGCGCATCATTTGAAGTGGTGTGTACGAACAGATTGCTTTATTTGTATGTATTAAAACTACAATATAAGAATTCATAAACAATCCGAACGAAAATGCAGCGCGTATTTAGGGTTTCCCGCCTGACAATATTAAACGTATACAAAGAAATTCCAGAATTTATGTTTTTGGCCTTTGTATCGTAGACGAAATATGGCAATTATCAGGATAAAACTACCCTACATGTTAACTCATGCCATGTAAAGATCTCGAAACACATTTATATGTTTTTGCGACATGCGGGCACCCACAGCCAAAGATTAAAAAATTTACTGTTTTCAGTATCGGTGGATAATGTGGACATGGTGGGTAGGAGTATACACCCAGGAAATTCCGGGTGGGTATTTTACCCACCAGAAATTGGAGAGCAAGATTGGTTTATACACATACACACACACATATATATATATACAAAAGTACAAATGGGCCAGATGACTCATACCAGAGTTTGTGCACTTCGTTCGTCTATTCACAAAAATTTTTAGTCTTATGCCAACTTAAGAATTCAATTACACTTCTCACTGGAGATAGAAAGATTCCGGTTTGAATACCTGTCCCGGTGGGGAATTTTCAAAAACCCTTAACCCAATATTCACCTCCGGCATAACTTACTGTGTCAAATGGTTCGGATTCCACGTTAATCTGTATGTCCCCCTTACCAACTAGGATTACCGGGTTAGGTTAAGGCGGCTAAGATGGTAGCAGAATGCGCAGCCTATAAAAGCTGTCACCAGGTCATTACGACCACACGAGTGATGATGTAAATTGTAATACAGTTTTTGCATTGCGCAGTTAATACTAAATAATAATAAAATTAAATAATACTGTTTTTTTTACACATTGATATATATTGTTGGATAAATTATATGATAATTTTATTAAATTTATTTCATAGATTTTATCCCTATGAATTTCTTATGGATTTGTGTGGATGATTATTACTATTGTAATTATGTTTTATCTTTCGGTCAGATAACCCAGTAACATTTTCGGTGGGATTCCCCTCCACTTTTGAGTACCCAACAGGGCGTAAAAAGATCCCCATTACTGTTTTGCCTCTGTAACATCATGAAACATGTTATTTATCTAGAAAAAAAAGTATGCTATATGTTAACTCATGACATAAGCTTCCAATAAGCGAAGATTTGTTGAAATAAGTTCATTATTTTTCGCGAGATGAGTGGACCAACAGACAAAAATTTGAAAATTCAGCGTTTCGGACTCTTTATCGTTTTGAATTCTGTAACTTATCCAGATAAATCATATCCTATATCTTGACGACCATCATAAGCTACCACCATGTGCAGTTTTGCTAAAATCCGTCTATTAGTTTTTGCGTGATTAGTGTTGCAAAAAACTTTTTTTTCTGGCTTGGAAAAAAAACATGTTTTTTTTTTCTGGCACACTTTTTTTTCATAACTACTAAATCTCAGATTTGTAAGGCATTTGTTGTTTAATATGACTGTTTCAGTGATTATTCTAAGTACTTATCTTAATTTTTAAACCTAATATATTTTTCTGGTTCAATAGAAAAAAAAATTACGAAAATATTGGCAACATTGACTTTAATTTTCTTTTATGAACGGGGACTTCCCGAAGAGGCTAGGTTGCCCGAGAAGGTATCCCCGTTCCCCGTTGTTTGGATTGATACTCGCTATTTGAACTAGTGCTGCCAGCCCTACGAATTTATCTGTAGACCTACGAATCTTTTTAAAAAATTAGGAATTTTATATTTATCTACGGTTATTTGCCCCTTTTTATTACTTATTGTGCTTTCCTTATATTCGTATACTTGTTAAACCCTCAGCGTATAGTGATACTGACTCATTAAATTGTCAATAATTATGAATCGTTTTCTTGCAACCGTTGGCATAAACCAACGATTGAATAGAAATAAAGCTCCTATTTTGTATGATAATAGATTCAAATTCAAACTTAAAAGTCCGTAATACAGAACTATCGGAGCAGTCTTTATGCACAGTGTGTACTTTGCTCACAATTTAAAATTGCAATCTCAAAATCTTTTGCGTACAATACAAGAACAACCAGTAAAAGGAAATGTAACTATTTCTGAAGTTATGGATATAGAGGAGACAGAAGAAGAAACAGAAAATTCCGACACCGACCGAACTAGTGTTGGTAGTGCTGATGCTAGTGAATGTGGTACTGACATAGAGGATGAATAAATTTATGTTACCTATAAAGATACATTTATTAATCATTATGCAAGACATTATATGATTCAGTAAGATTTAAAACACACTTGTAAAATGTGAGTTCCGTAAATAAAACTATATTTATCACTTATATTATTTTCTGAAGAAAAAAAAACAATTTAGAAAAAAAAAACAAGGATGCTAGGTTTTTTTCACAAAGCTGAAAAAAAACTTTTTTTTCAGTTTGCAAACACTATGCGTGATATCTGATCATACGGTCAGACAAAAATTTCAAAACTTACGGTTGTGCGTCTGCAACATCAGCAGTATGCATTGCAGTTACTCTTTTTGAACAAATTTAATGCACAGACACACCTTTTCTACAATTTTATTATAAAGTATATATATAGATGGTCATATTCAAAGATGTAAGAAATTGGACCCCAAAAAACTGTTTTACCGTCTCGTAACCTTATTTACTTTTACAGAGGACTTGTTGGTCAGTGAACGGTTGTAACAGGGCCATACCCTTCTTGTAATACATACAACTCCAAGGCAAGAAAGCGTCAGTCACGTTAGAGTCTATTTTGACATTATTTGCCAGCATCTGGCAATTAAGGTCGAGTACATGTTCTTCTTCTTTGGGTTTCGTACCCGCGGTTAACGAGGCGGATGTTTACCCTCCATGGGAACGTCCCGGGGATTTGACGAACTGGAGAGGTTTCCCATTGCCTACCTCAGTGTAATCATGTAATGTGTTCGTGAGTGTATGACTGATGGTGCGTGTGTTAGGTATGATGTGTTATTTGCGTTGTGGATAAGGGATGGAAGAGACCAAGAAAGCAGCTCAGCTTAACGACCCCATCCTACGGACGAATATCAATCAGCAACATCATGTGCCATTGCTACATACGCAGTGCGGAGAGGTTTGTGGTTTAATCCATGATTTTAGTGTACAATGTTAAGGAGTAGATCAATATGATTAAATATGTAAAAAAAAAAATTTAGGGATTGAAACGGGCAGAGATGTTAAGTAACTGGTTTAGCGAGATCATTAGGGACAATGAATCAGAAACGGGAGAATCAAAATCGGAGAACGAGCTAAAGAGCACAATTAGAAATGACCAGACCAAAAAATTTAAAATTCATACTGAGGATTTTCGTAAAACTAACGAAGCTGAAAAAAAACTTAAAGAATCTGGTGTAGATAATATTATTACAGATGTCTTAAAGACAGTAGGATATGACATTGTACCTTATCTTGAAATATTATTTAATATTATATATTGGATACTTGATGCTTATCACAGGACTGGAAAAGTGGGATAGTAGTAGCGGTACATAAAGGAGGGGTGAGAAATAGAGTCTAAACTTATAGGTCAATCATTTTGGCATCAGTGGTAGGTATATTAATGGAGAGATTGACATGCAACTACATCAGAAAAGTATATGAGGAGCGTAAGTGGCTTTCAAGTCAGCAACAGGGCTTGAGGTAAGGATGAGAGCGGTCTGGTAGCTCAGTGGCTAAGGCGCTTGCTCCGGTCGCGGGTTCGAATCCTGGCAGGCGCAGGAATTTGAGAGTTGTGTTTGATCATATGAGCTATGCCAGGACGCTCTGTGGTTCGGATTCCACGATAAACTGTAGTTCCCAGAGGAAAGGAACTGGCGTCCTACCTCTGACACAATGACTTGGTATGCCTCCTTCTGGAGGACTAAGTTAAGTTTATTCATGTGATCTCAGTTAGCAGCATATATGCAAGATATTTCTATTGAGTTGGACAAGGGAGGCCAAATTGATAGTGTTGCATTATACCTTTCAAAGGCCTTCGACATAGTGAGCCATAATGGTAATTAAGGTAAAAACTATTGGAGTGGATGAGAAAGTGAATTGCTGGGTAGAAAAAATTTTAAAATGTAGAAAGCAAAAAGTTAGGTTAGGAAATGCAGTATAAAAAGAAGTGGAAGTAAAAATGGGTGTGCGACAGGGTAGGGTATTGGGACCATTGTTGTTCATTATTCTAATGAATAATTGTGTTGATCGTTTCCTATCAGAAATTAAATTGTTTGCAGATGACATAATGCTA